>JAAEAF010009581.1:31903-78332 GCA_011037195.1 Triatoma infestans
ATACATACACACACACACACAGTCCATTTGCTAAAAATCACTTTTTTGGACTCAGGGGACCTCAAAACAGATATTTCCGGTGAAAATCGATATCGAAAATTTGACACGATTACAATACTTCCTCTTACTAGGAGTAAGAGAAAGTAAAATCAATATTGATATCAATTATGAGATTTTTGCGATTTTTCGTTTGGGGGGGGGTAGAGGGGATATTTTGTACACATACGCAGACACTTACTATACACAAACATACACATACACATAAGCCGTTCATTAAAAACCATTTTTTTTTTTAGTGTGTTCAGCCGACTGAACACAAAAAATGTTTCTTTCGTGAAAACTTCATTTCAAAACTAACACGCTCCAATATTATCTTTTAAAGTAATACATATTATATTTTGTACCAATGGTCACCCCCCACCCCACGAATCTATTCCATTCTACTAAATAAAAATTAACTACTTTTATTTATTCAAATTCTTACAAAAGAAGAACACATCAAACTTCACATTCCAGGTTCCATTGTGGTTTGTAAGATATTTTCCATAACGGACAGACAGCCTTTGATCTGCTCTTCTTTGAAATTCTAAAAAAAGTCTGGCCAAAAGAAGTACCCTATAACTTTAGTAACTTTCTATTCTTTTTCTTTTTTTAGTACATTCTACTCTTACGATACAATTATCTCTTCATTCCTTAAATTTTGGAGTTTCCGAATGATTTTATATTATTATATAAATAATCAATATCTCTTGACGGCCTTTTTTTTAACAATCATAATATAAAATTAGACAACTTCATTTAAAGTACAAAATAATTTGGAAGCGACAGCTTTTCCACAAACAAATATAAAGTGTATATTCATTGAAATAATGTAGATTTTGAATTTGATATCCACGAACTAACTATTAATTAATGAAACTAACTAATGAAATCTAATGTTATCTCAATTAATTTTAATTAAATTAATCATAACTCCCGTACTCCCGTACATATACATGGGATGAAACCAGTAGGTATTATAATCAAAGGATACTATATTTAGTAAACAACATATTAATAGATACCTACGTATATATTCTTATAATTTCCACCACAGGTGACGCCATATAATTTACAAACTCAGAACTATAAGACTGAGAGCCACAATTCAGCTTCTCTGTAAATCAGATCATTATGCTGCAATTGAACTTTTGAATTTATGGACTTTTTCTCTATCCAGCAAACTCTTATTCTTTGCCTATGTGCCTTTGGATTAGCAGGTAGATTATTCTGAGACTATAACAGGTGGGTTTACTTACTCCCATACTTCACTCCCACATCATTCCCTATGACAATAATAAAATTTCCAGCTTTCTATTAAGAGAGGTAAATCTCTGATTTCGTACACGGCACCACAGCTGTCCAAATTTTGAAATTGCTAATATAAAATTAATGAAGCCACGAATTGCCTAAGATAAGGCTAGAATCCTCTACCCTTACACCCAAGAAGAGAGCTTTAACATTGAGCTTCTTAAGTTTAAAAAAACACTGGGCAAATTATGTAAACAAAATCAAAAAAATAGATATTACTTAACTAAGCTGAAATAATTGGCCAAGAAATTGGCTTATTTTATCAGATCAATGAATAGTTACATGTTTTTTTGATTTCCCTGAATTCCAAAGTTAAGATATAAAGCTAACTATTCTTAATTGAAAATAATATTCATCAATAAATGTATTTTTCTACTTCAAAAAATACTAGGATAATTAAGAATCTGTTTAATAAATCATGAACTTGTTCATATTTCATCGAGTTAGCTTTTTTACTTTCTCTTTTTTTCTTAGTCCTTCTTCCATCCATTAAGTGTGAACACTTTTGGACTTTTAGAATTTTTAATCAAGTTATGTCAGTTTCATTTAAACTTTGTTTACTTCAACACGCTAGTATGGCCAAAATTATTTGCATCCATGGTGAGTAGTTGCTAGATAAGAACTCAAAAACATAACGTTTCCAAAATTGAAATTATTAATGCATAATGATTATGCTTCAATATAATATTCATCAAATATGAATAAGGGATAAAAATATACAGATCCTTTAACGTAAAGTACTTAACATTTATTTAAGGAAATGGTGCATGTAAAAGGTGTATTTACTTAGTAGTTATATGCAATAAGTAGCAATAGAGTTAAGTAATGATTAAACAGCTATTGTGTTATTAGCGTATAAGTTGGCGATAAGAAGGTAAAAAGGGTGGTTGTTACTTAGTATTAATGTGGATTATAGATGGAGGTGGTGAAAAGTAATTAGCTGGAAAGAGATAGAAGGAGAGATAGGAAGGAGAATCTTGGCTTGTACCCCAAAATAGACACAGCCAATAACGGTTTTGTAACAACCACACTCACCTTACTGTGTGTTGTTCGTAGTGTTTCAGTTTATAAAGCTTCAGATGTTTCACACAGATAGAAATGATGGTGGGAGGGCGGGAAGAAGTCTGAGTGCAAATAGCCATAGCAACTCCATTAAGTGTGTGCAAAAAGTGTGGAAAAGCCTAGCCAAAGCCCTAATCTTAACACTAAACAACAGGTCTTCCTTAATGACCACTTAACTTCGTAAAGTAACCCATGCTTACTTCTTCAAAACTAGTAGTGCCTTTTACACCGCATTACCAACCGTGCACTACATATAAATATTTTTATTATGCTAATGTTACTGCCGTGGCCACCTTATTATTATTTTTTTTTTTTTGAAAAAATTAAACGGATTACATCCTTTTAGTCAGAGCAGTTTTAACAAACAGGTCCTACTCAAACGATTTACGCATAATCCCTTAAAATGAATATATAGGTAAAATATATTAACAGATAGATCTAAGTCACTAAAACTTTACTATATAGGGTACAATTCTACCAGATAGGGTCCCCATGGGTAAACTCAGCTCAGTATACAGCGCACTCATGAGCCAGAGGAGTAAACCGCTAAAAATGTAATTGAAGTTGAGGTTAGGGTAGACAGCCCTATCTTGTAATACATTTTTTTAGAAATATACGTATAATTAGAATTCATTAAACACATAGGCATAGTAAAATCTGACTGCCGTGTTTTTGTTAAACTAATACATTTAAATTCGCTTAATAAGGAGAAAAAAAAATTGATTTATAAAAATAAAATACAACTTTCTAATATAATTATTGTTTTTTTATTTTATTCACTTTTTTTAATTTAATGCGCGTCAATATCTATGGCCAAAGGCGTCCGGAGCCGTTTCCGGGCAGTGTTCTCTTGTTACAGACACCGGACAGTGAGCTGTAGAGGCTCCTGGAAAGAAAAAATCTAAGTGCAGCACTCGAACCAGGGTCCTCCACGTGGGAGTCCAGTGCGCTAACCACTAAGCTAGATAATTATTAGAAAAAAAATGAAAAACAAAGCAAGGCCAACAAGATTTAGGTAGCAACTTTAAGCAGAAACTGTAGCCAGGAGAAGTAAAATAGGTTTCCACGTATCCTGTGGCTAAGTTCTTGGGCATTTGTCAGCGATTCCTTTGAGGACTCTAACGATATGAGAAAAATGGTGAGCTATAGTTAAGGAACTAACGAATTCAACGGTAATGGAAAACTCGGCGCGCTGACCTACTAACACATTTTTCATTAAATTTGGATTCTTCACATTCATTGATTTCCAATCGGTTGGGATTGTTACTTTTAAAGGTTTCAATTTGGAAGGGCCATTGTAAAATCTGGATTATTTGAGACATTAAACTCTTCTTTCTGGTGTTATCCTGAGGACAGAGAAGAAATTTTATTATTTATTATTTATTTATGGAAATAGTCGAACACGGAATAACAAACAAGTTCTTTGCATTTCAAGTGGACTCTTCAGATTTCAGAATTTCGTTACATGCGATGTGCCACGACCACTTCCCTCAAAAAGAAGATCAAACCAATACTAATTAATATCTTCTGGGGCTTAGAATTAAGAGGTTCATAAAATTCCTGGACTTCAATAACCATTGGCAACGGAGTGAAGGTCGAAGCAATCTGGATTATTTACGGACGTTTTTTATTATTAAGGATTATTTATTATTTATCTAACGGACAAGTATTGTTTAAATCGGAATTAGAACCTAATTCTTTTAAGTAAACAAATTTGCATTACAAGCTTATTAATGTGGAGATGTTTTGGGATCAAAACTGGAGAAAATAGATAAATAAAAGTTATTTAAATGAAGAAAGAAATCTTACGGAGAAGTGAAAAGAATTAACAAATAAATTAATTATCAGGCAAAAATTTTTTTATTTAGTTAATCATGCATGTTAGATGATAATCAGACAGTTTGGTTGTGATTTGACTTCTCGTTTATTTTTTTTTAATAAATAAATAATTCAGAGTACTCGTATTGTGATAATGAGAGTAAAATCTAGTGACCTAGTGAAAGAAGGAGGAGAGAGGTTCATTAGCACCTCGGTGAATGCATGATTGTAGAATGAAACTGGAATTTCCCCAGAGAGTATATTATATAGGCCGTGGTTGAAGCCAGCGCGCTCTGACCGAGGGCGGCACACTTACTATGCAAAAAGAACTAAACTTCGTAATACAATATCTCTCAGGTCAACTTCTCTTCTTTTGTAATACCAACCAAGAATATAGTATTAAAAGAGAAAGAGAGAAAGAAGAAAAAAATGAACAAAATAATAACTAAGTTTCGTGTCATTTACTTCATTTCTATAAAATTTATTTAAAAAATCTAATAAATTTGTTTTTTAATAAATACTTGTTTGAATCTCAATGACAAAATATTAACTTCTAAGATCTAGATTAGAGCATTAATAATCACAAAATAATTATTAAATTGTCCTATTTTTCTTGATTACCTTAAATATAAATGATATATCCCTTTTATTCGAACAAAATGAATGACAAAATTAGATATAAAACATTCATGGGACTATTTTCCATTTTTGAAAAAAAGAAAATTGCAATTTTTCAGAGTTCGCAATTGTATTCCAATAGAAACTATTTCTTATTTGCTGAGTTTTCACTTTAAAAATGTTTTGTCGTAACGCTTTCTACCAATGCATCGTCAAAATTTACTAAATATACAAAAAATAAGATCAAGTTTGTTTTTGCTGTAAGACCGGAAGAAAATTCAAAGTATATGTATTAAAAATAAAGGGAGAGAGCTTTCAATGATTTTATCTGAAATCTTTGGTTCTACTATTTTGAAACAGCATATTTAATCTTAAAATTCATTTTAGTTGTACATATGTATTAAAGTAAAGTATGTACTTTATGGCCCTCACGCGTTGGTCTTGTGGCTAGCGCACACGTCTTTGGCGTAAGAATTCGGCGTTTGATTTTCGTGTGGGCAGAGACGGTGTTGACCCATCCAGCAGCATGAGCAAAAATGGGAAGCTACAGTTTAGTAACTCACTTAAGTAGCGAAGGCCAGAACTAAACAGCGGTGGGAACCGCGGCGTGATAACACTCGTCCCCCAAATAAAAATCGCCGTCTGGCAAGCATTGGCCCTTCATAGTTGTTGCGCCAAAGGTGTGTTTGGTAGGTGTTTTATGAAAATTGTAATTACTGCCTTTAAGGATAATTTCTTCTACAAAGATCTAGTTTATAATATAATACAAAAAGTAAAATGGTATATAGTAAACTGCAATAAAAAAAAGGAATAATGGTTGGTCCCTAGCTTTTGAATGAGTCAGAGGATTTGGTTAATGTGTTTGGCAAGTTCAGTGGTATTTTAATTTTCAGAGACATTTTCCATGGTAGCCTGCTTCATTTTTTGTGGTCATCCACAATTCAGAGTGTATAAACTGAATTTGCTCTGTGCAAGTCTGTGTTATCACACTGTCTGACAAACGCATCCTGAAGATGGGCGAACGCCCGAAACCGGGCGATGACCACAAAATGAAGCAGGCTACCACGGAAAATGTCTCTGATGCTTTCCACTCTGCGGAACCAACCACCACAACAACTATGGAGCCAGTGAGGCTAAGTATCTTTAACAATTTTTACAATTTAACCTCAAAAATCTATAATATAAAAGCCAATATTTATTTTAATAAACAATGCCTCAGTCGCAGGGTTACACCTGAATACGCAACCATCAACATAAAAACTAACACACTCGCAGCAAGAAAAACAATTATCCAAGCCAGAAAATCTGGATTAAAAACGAAATACGTAGACTTTACCAAAAAAAGGAAAAACTAAACAGACAGCTGAAAGACACGCACATTGAACTTGCCAATCGATACCTTAGTTCAGTCTTTATTCATTATTACAACCAAATAAGTGACAAATTATTAAACGAATGGACCGTAAATAGGTAAACAAAGAACTCGACAACCTCCAAAAATCGCAGAACACCCAATACAAAAAACAACAAACCCAAGCATTCTACCAACGTACTGTAAACCTCACAAACATTATGTTTACACCAACCGAAACCGAACTTCTAGATAAGGGACTCAAATATAATCTCAAGAACACAAACCATACCAAGAACATTGAACAACTTGCCATTGACACTGAACTTGCGATAACTTTACTACCACACAGTGAACAGGAACACGCTCACCATATCGCTGCAAACATAATAAAAGACATACAAAAACAACAAACTTACAGTAATACAGACGGACAAGAAGAAAGAACTGCCGGTAGAATACCGAAAAAACTCAAAGATGACCACAAAATGAAGCAAGCTACCACGGAAAATGTCTCTGATGCTTTCCATATCTGCGGAACCAACCTTCCACAACAAGTATTTTAATTTTATCTGCAGGAATAAGAGGAAGTATTGCTTTCATTTCAAATTGCAAAAAATGACTTTTAATCGGAAATGCATGTTTTAACTTCTCTTGAGGTCAAGAGAAGTTACTAGGGTTTTTTGAAATTTTCTCGAAAACGACTCCAATGAATTTCTTTAAACCTAAAAATGCTGAACTATAGAAATATATCATTTTTTTTTTTTCTTATTGAGAAACAGCTTTTCCGGAATAATTGATTTTAGGAGAATCTGTGACGTTAAATTTCATAAGTTATTAGGGGTAAATACAAATTTAATCAATGATCGAAAATCTAAGCGGAACTAAATTTTGTATCATAACAGCAAATTTGTCTAAGTTAGAATATTATATTAAGTGCGAATAGTTAGTTGTATGAGTGTTGGATAATAGATTTTTATTTTTTAAATACTTCTGAAAATTATAAGAAAATATTTTGCGCCGCTGATATTTATTATTATTTATTTATTATTTTATTTTAAATCCGTATTTTAATTTAAATACATTTTCTTGATAATTTACAGTTTTCTTAAAATATATAATATAATTTGCATATAAATACAATTTTCTTTATTACTATAGACCCATTTATATTATATTATAATACTTAGTGAAATTTTTAATTAAAATTTTTACTAGGAGAATATTAAACTTGTTTGAATCCCATGAGTAGGTTAGGTACTTAATTATTTGAAGGATGCACTGTTTAAGAATACATTGTCTCTTCATGGACCAACAGGATTAATAATGTTTTCATTAAATAAAAAAACAAATATTAAATTTTTAGTTGTAATCACTTTTTATTTCAGTTTCTTAAACGATTAATAATAATTATTTGTATGCCATTAATATATTGTAACTTCTACATAGTCCTTTTTAAAAAAAAAAATAAAAATAAAAACTAAGCCTTATTATTATTCAAGAGTAAACTTAATTAAGAATTAATTAAGTTATTTAAAGCTGATTAACTAAATGAATAACAAAATGTAACAAAAAAAAAAAAAAAACAAACAAAAAGAGAGCAATTTCCCAAAATAAGAAAAGTGAATTTCTAGATAAACTCTTATCATTTCTCCTTCAACATTTTATATAAATATTCAGTAAGTGTAGTGGATCAATTTGTGTCTCCCATGAGTACAATATATACACAGACTTTACAACAGAGTTTACAAGAAGCTATTTCATCTCTTGATTGTCTCCATTAAAGCCGAGGGTGTTTCTATGCTTACAAAGTCCTTACTATTCTGCTAACATTTATAATGCATTCAAACAAGTTATGATTATTAATTATTGAGCCTATTTTACAATTAATATATAATATATATATGTATTAGTTATAAGTAATAGAGCTTTGTTTATAAAAACAATTTATTTGTGAACTACACTTTCAAATATATTCAAAGCATTTAGAATTATGAATAATATGGTTGACACAACTACTGGTCACTACTGCTAATAAAATTATACATTTATAGTGTTCTAGAAGACTTGTCATCTTTTACGACTAAGTCCCTTTTTATGCTAGTGCTCTTACTGCTGTAAGATGAAGTATTGCGATCATGCCAAAGTTTCAATATCGAGTTTTTACCGGAAATACACGTTTTGAGGAGGGGAAGAGATAGCTAAGTGGTTAGCGTACTGAACTTCCACGCGGAGGACCCGGATACGAGTCCAGCTGTGCTGCCCTTAGTTTTTTTCTTTCTAGGAGCCTCTACAGTTCACTGTCCGTTGATGGACGGTGTGTCTGTAACGAGAGAACACTGTCCGGAGGCCGGCACTGCACTGAGAAGGGTCGGGGCGCCAATGACCATAGATGTTGATGCGCCTTAAATTAAAAGAAAAAAAGGTCCTGTAAGTCCCAAAAATGGTTTTTAGAAAATGGTCTGTAAGTATGTGTTTGTGGGAGTGTGTGTGTGCGTCATCGTTAAAGAAAAAAATCCTAGAAAATTGCCGGAGTTATTTTTGAGAAAATTGCGAAAAAGTGAAAAAATCATTTAGTAAAGTGGTAAGTAAACGCACTTCCGGTTATCCGATTTTTTTCAAACTCGGAATTTCAATAACATATTTAACTCTAATTAACATTATTTACATGACAGAATTGTCTAATAAACTGAAATAGCAGTTAAGATGAAAACCTTATCCCATCCGTCCCCCAGAAGTGCCCTTAAATGAATTTTCCTGGAGAAATGTTTCAAATAAAAGTTGTAGCTCTTTGTATATGTAGTTGATATAATCAAGTTTAAAGAAAATCGCAAAAACATAAAAAACCCAACTCGTAAAGTGGTACTTTCGGTTGAGGAATTTTGACAGATAACTTATTGTCAGATTCCATGGTGATACCTAAGCGGAATATCAAGTTCCAACTTTCTACAATTTTTCGGTTTTGAGTTATGCTGTTCACATACATACATACATACATACATACACACACACACACACACAGACCATTTGCTGAAAACACTTTTTTGGACACATGGGACGTCAAAACGGATATTTCCGATGAAAACTCGATATCGAAAATTTGACACGATTACAATACTTCCTCTTACTAGGAGTAAGAGAGGCCCCCTGTGGTTCCGGGGTTAGAATAGGGTCACAGTGTCTTCTGCTTGGCGTAAGAGGCGCCTAAAGGGGCAACTTTCCGTTGGCCTGTTACCTTTTCCCTCTTTTCCTTTTTCCTCTTTATTTTTACCTTTCCTTTCCTCATCCTTATTTTCCTTTCTTTTTCCTTACCCCTCCATCCTGGCTGCAGGAATAAACGGCACTCAAAATTAAAAAAAATAATGATACGAGAAAGAATAAAAACCTTACGGTGAAGAGGGGAAGGTCCCCAGTACCGTCGGCCGACAAGGGTGCGCGAGCAGGCCCCGGGGCGTCGTCAGCCAGCGACTGCAGAGCTATGGGGGTGGATCACTTGGTTCCTATATATTGGTGCCCGTGTACGTTAAAGGCGCGGGAGCCCCGAGGCTTTTTGTAGAGAGTATTTCTCGGATAGAATAGTATTTTAACGGAGATTGAGTATTTCTCTTCAATGTGGGTGTATTCCGGCTCGGTGGGGAACTCGTTGACGTTAGTAGTTGGGAGCTGCTATCGAGGGTATACCCTGGCGGATAGCCAATGTATAGTTGGGATAAACCAACAAAAATAATGACTGATAAAACTGGGGAAACTGGGGGGGAAGAAGTAGTTAGGGAAGTGGCGATGGAGGAGGAGGCAGGACCTGCTTGGAGTACTCCGCCTCGAAGCACCAAGAGGCTGCGACCTTCCATGAGCTCTTCGGAGCTCGCGGCTGGTCGCCCACAGCAGCTTGGGAAATCGGGGATGATTCTCCAATCTTTGTCCAGGGCGTTGAAGCTAGAGATAGAGATCACTAAATATTGTGATCCAGCCGCAAAGAAAGTAGGGAAAGTAACAGCAGAGTATTTCCAATCTAAGGTAAGTACTCTTGTAGGGATTTTAAAACAGGTGACGGACGAGTTCCTGAGCCTGGAAAGCGATTTTTATGCTTTTAAGTCCACGGAAACCAGGATTGTCTCCATTGAACGAGTCGTATTGGATATCCAAAAACAGATTCGGAAGATGCCGAAAACCGTTTCTAAGGCTACCTTTACCGATAAGGCTAAGGAGCCGCCGCCAAAAATTTCTGTGGGTCAGAGACCTGTTAGGCCGGTTCAGTCTGTGGTGGTGGTTCGCCCTCCCGAGGGCGTTCAGGATCCTAAGGCTGAGATTGTTAAGATTATCAACCCGGTAGCAGACGGGTTGCAGATTAGAAATGTTAGGAAGTTAGGTAGGAAGGGGTTGCTTGTGGAGACTGGTTCTGTACATGATACGGAAAAAATTGTCTCGCATCCGGGGTTGAAGAATTCTGGGTATAAAGTTGAAGTTCCGGGTCGTCGCGGTCCACGTATTATTATTTATGATGTAGATAGGCCAGTTTCTGAAGCGGATCTCGTTGACGCGATTGTTGCTCAGAATGACTTTATTAAGCAAATAGAACCGGAGTTTAGGAAGAATTTTAAGACTAGATTTAAATCAGGCCGTATTAGGGAAGGCTTAGTAAACTGGGTTGTTGAGGTCTCACCGGAAGTTAGGACACTCTTGCGCTCGAAAGAACGCCTCTTTATTGGGTGGCGTTCGTGTAGGGTGCAGGATTTTATCGGTGTTAGTCGTTGTTATAAATGCCAGATGTATGGGCATATCGCTAAGTATTGTCGGCAGGATAGTGTAGTCTGTGGCCATTGTGGAGATGATGGTCACGAAATGAAAGATTGCGCAAAGAGACATGAACAGGGGATTTGCATTTTGTGCAAGAGGGCTAAAAAGCCGCATACGCATCCCATTAACGATCGTTCTTGTCCGGCGTATCAGTTTGCATTGGATAGGTCAGTAGGACGCATAGATTATGGTTCGGTTTAGCCCATATAGGTTTATGCAGATTAATGGACAGCGTGCTTCTGCGGTTGCTAGTCAAATTAGAATCAGAGCTGTTGAGGAGAAAATCAGTGTAATTTTGTTGCAAGAGCCATGTGTGGCTTTTCATAAGGTGTCTGGCTACTCTCTTGACTCACGTGTGATTGTTGGTAGTGGGGTGAATGAGAATCCGTGGGCAGCTATAGTTGTTCTAGATAGGAATGTCAGTGTTGTGAAATTGCATGAACTTAGTGATGCGCATATTGTTTGTGCTTGTTTGCATGGTTCTTTTGGGGAATTGTATGTTGTTAGTGCCTATTGTCAATTTAGAGATCCAATTGATAGTTACCTGTTGAAGTTAGATAATGTATTGTCTGTATTACGAGAGAAGCCTGTTCTGATTGGCATGGATGCAAATGCAAAGTCTCCATTGTGGCATGCAGAGCATGCGGATGAGAATGGTACCAAGTTGGAGGAGTTAATCCTTCAACATGGGCTAGTAGTGTTGAATGAATCTGGGCATGATAGCACGTATGCATCTGTGCATGGGGAATCGAATATAGATGTGACCTTGGTTAGCTCTGCTGCGGCTGGGGTGATTACGAATTGGAGGGTTTGGTCGGATTGGTGTACCAGTGACCACCGCTGTATTACGGTGGAAGCTGGGATGGGTTCTACTCGGCATATTGAATTGATAAATAGGTATGCTGTTCGCAGGGCTAACTGGGATCTGTTTGATTGTTGTTTGCATGAAGCATTTGATGGTGATCGGTTTTTAGAGTATGATTGTTTGGATGTTCAATCTAAGGCTGCATGTTTCCAAAAATGTGTGCATGAGGCTTGTGATAGGGCAATTCCCAAGAGATCTAGAGTTTCTGGTGCTGTCCCTTGGTGGAGTGCTGAGTTGGATCGACTTCGTAGACGAACAAATTCGCTCAGGCGATTGATGCAAAGATACCGACCTAGAGGTCATGAGACTTTATATCAGAATGTTAGAGTGGATTATCTCCGTTCAAAGAATGGATATAATCAGGCTATTAGAAGGTCAAAGATTGACTCATGGCGGAAACTTTCGGAGGAAGGGAACAGTTCCCCATGGGGCCTGGTGCATAAGTTAGTACTTTCTAAGTTAAACTTGGATATAGTTTTGACTTCGGTCAAGCCTATTGGAGGTGGACCTGTAACCATGACTTGGTCTGAAACTGTGTCGGCTATACTGGGAGCCTTGATTCCTGATGATTCTCCCGCGGAGGACTCTGTTTTACAGAGATCTCTAAGGGAGTCTGTTGGATCATATAGCACTCCCTTAGTGGAGTCTGACTTTGAGGAAACGGAGATTGCGACGGCGATTAATCAATGTCAGGTTGGAAAGGCTCCGGGTATTGATCTGATTGAAGTTGAGATACTGAGGAGGGTTTGGTCTGTTTGCCCACAGGTTTTGAGTAGTTTGTACAACGAGTGCCTGGCCCTGGGAGTGTTCCCGGACTGTTGGAAAACAGGGAGCTTGAAGTTATTGTTGAAGTCTAATGACAAGCCTGCTCACGATTGTAAGTCTTATCGTCCGATATGTTTGTTACCTGTTGCTGGCAAGGTTTTGGAGCGATTGTTCGTTGAGAGGTTGATGAAGCGGTACTGTGCTTTTGGGTTGCCATCGGAGTTTCAATTTGGTTTTAAAAAGGGATGCTCTTCTGAGGATGCGATGCATGCTCTAGTGAGTACGAGAGAGTCGCCAGACAAGTATGTAGCTGCAGTTTTTATAGATATTAGGGGTGCATTTGATAATCTTTGGTGGCCTGCGGTCTTTGATAGATTACGAGCAATTTTCTGTCCTATTAATTTGTATTACCTTGTTTATAGTTATTTAGAAAATAGAAAAGTTGTAGTGTCTTCTGGGACCTGTTTGGTCGAGAAGACTATAGTTAGAGGATGTCCTCAGGGTTCGGTTTGTGGTCCGGTATTTTGGAATATGGTTTTCGATGACCTTTTGAGGTTGATTTAGGGACTTTTACACATAAGATTGCTTATGCCGATGATTTGGTGTTGACCGTAAGTGGTAAGAGCAGAACTGACGTTGAAACTAGAGTTAGTCTAGTAATGGGCAGGGTCTTCGACTGGGGCTCCAATGTTAAATTGGAGATTTCCAGAGAGAAGACCGTTGCTATGTTAATCAAAGGAAAATTACATCCTGAACGACCTCCGGTTGTTTCCTTAGGGATATGAACTTAAAATGGGCTTTGCAGGTTAAGTATCTGGGTGTCATATTTGACTCCCAGTTTACCTTCCTGCCACACCTAAAAGCGATTAGAGACAACTTAAGAACCGGAGCGTCATCTACCAAACCGCGGATGGGCCAAGGGTGGCGACGGTCACGTCGGGGGCTGCCCAGGGCTCGATCTTGGGCCCTGATCTATGGAATGTAGCATATGACGGTCTCTTGAGGCAGGAGATGCCGGAAGAGACCGTCCTACTGGGGTACGCGGACGACGTGGCCGCGCTACTGGCGGCCCGAGACCTGCCAGAAGCACAGCGCAAGCTGAACAGTGTAATGCGTACTGTAAACAGGTGGATGACGGACCATGGGTTGTCACTGGCGGTGGCAAAAACAGAGGTCGTAGTCCTTACGAAGCGGCGGATTCCCGCCTCGCTGCACCTCCGTGTTGGGGAAGAGGTAGTGGAGGCGAGAGGCTCTGTCAGGTACTTAGGGGTCGAGATAGATAGGAGGCTGGGCTTTGGAGAACACGTCAGGCGGGCGGCGAGAACTGTCGCCTCCCTAGGCCGCCTGATGGCTAACGTGGGGGGCCCGCGGGCAAGTACGCGTAGGGTGTTGATGGGAGTGGATGCCTTGGGGAGGGAGGCCCACAGAAGAAGGCTGTACCCGGTTGGGCGCGCTGCGGATTGCCTCGGCCTACCGAACTGTGTCGGAGCCAGCAGTATTGGTGATAGCCGGGGTAATCCCAATCGCGTTGCTGGCGCGGGAGAAAAAAAGGATATATGAGAGGAGGGTGGAGGGCGCCGGGAGAGCCGTTGCGCGGGAAGAAAGGCGACGCACCCTTAGGATGTGGCAGGCGCTATGGGAGGGGGACTCGAGGGGCCGTTGGACGGCCCGACTCATTGGAGATGTGGAGAGGTGGGTCGGGAGGCCGCATGGGGAGGTGGACTTTTATGTCACTCAGCTCCTCAGCGGCCACGGATGCTTCGGGTCCTACCTCCACAGGATGAGGATCCGGGAATTCGGTGATTGCCTCTACGGATGCGGGGTAAGCGATGACGCCTGCCACACCTTCTTTGGGTGTGGGAGGTGGGAGAGAGATAGGGTTGCCTTGGAAGAAAGGGTGGGTCGGCTGACCCCCGACAATGTGGTCGAGGCAATGCTGACGAGCGAGGTGGCCTGGGGGCTGGTCGCGGCATTTGCCAGGGAGGTCCTCTGTCAGAAGAGGATCGACCTGGCTCGGAGCTAGGCCTATTTTTAGAACAGGAGGAGCCCCTTAGCGGGCAAGTTTTAGGCCTAGCTATGATGAAGTGCCGTGACCGGTGAATCCAGGCTAGTGCCCGGAGGAGGGAGGAGCTGACGCTTCCTAAAAAAAATTTAAAAAAACTAGGAGTAAGAGAGAGTAAAAAAAAATGAGAAAGCACGAACTTGTCATTCTATTTGGGTATCACCATAGGATCCGATAGGAAGTTATCTGCAAAAATTCCTCAACCGGAAGTAGCACGTTGCTGGTACGTTTTTCATTTTTTTTACGATTTTCTCATAAATGTCTCTTTAAACTTGTTCCATCAGTTGAACATATTAAGAGCTATTATTTCTATTTGTAATATTTTTCCGGAAGACAGTTCTTCATCTAAATCATTTTCATTAAAATTAAATATTTTGCCAATATTCCGAGTTAAAAAAAAATGGGTTTACCGGAAGTGCATTTTTATTGAACAATTTTTTTTCAGTTTTCCGCCAATTTCTCTATTAAAACTCTTGATAGTTTTGATTAAATTTGGTATACAACCTATACAGACTTACAGACACAACTATCACATGTTTTAGAAACTTTATTCTGAGAAAGTTTATTTTAAGCAAATATTGGAGGTTAATCTTTCTTGAAACAAATTTTTTTTTATTAAGATTATATTCCCCTATTAATAAAGCATTGAAGACAAAATAAATTCTAACATTGTCAAACCAGATTCTTATCTACCCGACTTACCCGGATATTTCATAATGAATTATATAAATTTTATTATTTGCTTTTAGAATGTATTTTATGCTATTGCGGCAATGAATAGTGTCAGTTAAATGCTGTTGTTTCAATTTAGTCATATTTTTTCTTTGATTTTTAAGTTTCTTCGCGCTCCGCTTAGATGTTCAGGCCCCTCCTAGCGGTAAAGTCCAAAAGTTGGGAAAAACGGGGCCTAACTGGGGGATCCTGGTTCACAGATGGGTCCAAAATGGCCTGCGGAACTGGAGCCGGAATATATGGAGTTATGCCAGAGGTAAGCATTGCGAGGCCCCTCGGTGGATACTCCACGGTTTATAAAAATCTGTGCAATAAAAATCTGTGCTAAGGAGAATTTGCGTATGGGCTCTAGGAATAGAGAGATACGCATCTTCTCGGACTTCGGGCATTCAGAATTACCTCTTCCCTGGTCAGGGAGTGTAGAGACTCCCTGGAGGTATTATCCCGGCACAATAAAGTTAGGCTAGTATGGGTGCCGGGACATAAGGGGATTAAAGGTAACGAAATAGCCGACCAACCGGCCAGGGAGGGAACGAATACTCCCTTCTGTGGGCCGGAACCTGTTCTGGGAATAGCCAAAAGCATGGCGAGGGCATCTCTGAGAGAATGGACTCGGAAAGAGCATAATCGTCACTGGCGGCTAAGTACTGGGGCAAAACACGCCAAAATGGTCAGGGCTGTGTTGAAGAAGGACCAGAGACACCCTGGGTCTAAGCAGGTATCAGATTTCTCTGATAACGGGCCTGCTTACTGGGCATGGTGGGTTAAAGAAACATCTGCACAAGATGGGATTGGTGGGTGCAGACTGTATCAGGAGGAGGAGGAGACGAACTCTCAGCAGTTGTTTGATCGGCAGATTGCGGTACGAGATCTTCGGCACGTTGAGACCGGAAGATATCGTACTCCAAGAAGGACTGGTGGGGAAGGTTCTGGATCTCATGAAGAGGGGGGCTTCCTCTACTAGGTTTCGAAGGGTTGGCATCAACCCTTCGAAAGGGTAAGCCTCAATGGGAGGCTGCAGTGCGTGGGTTTGAGTCCCCTCCTGCATCATTCTAATTCTAATTTGTCGAATAGGTATATTATTTATTTCAAAGAGGAGATTGGGGGGGGGGGTCCTTGATACTAGGAAAAGATCTCAGATTATATAATCCATGCTTCTTTTTGTGAACATTCCGGCAAACACTGTCAAAGCACAATCTCTCTCACTTCCCACAAGTGCTTTGGCTATGCTTTATTTGACATGAATGAATAGTGGTCGACATTTCAGAAACTGAAATGTTAGAATTTCCTGTAAATGAATTTTGAATACTCGGAACTATGGACAATGATTACAAAACAAAGCAGGCTATTAAGGATCTGACTTTGACAGTTGTAAAACTGATTTTGAATGTATTCTTTTCTTTAAAATGTATCTATTGGAATTCGTGATTTTATTTTGAACTATTTTCAGGTCATTCACGGCATATTTTTGGTTTCAAAATAATAATTACTGATTCTCTTCTATGTAAAAAAAACTACGACTTTGTCTGAGATAATAAATAATGAGTCTTAAAATTAATAGGTCAGCCAATCAAATTTCCAGATTAAAATGTAAAAAATAATTAAAATATTATCTTAAAATATTAATTATATTATATGTATATTAAAATATTATAAAATGTAATTAAAACATTTTTTTTTCCAAAAAGATTTAAAAAAAGAATTTTTTTTAAGAGAAGATAAAAATAGAAGTTATGAAAAGTGGTAGGTCAATAGAACACGCACAACAATGGCCAACCTACTAATTTTTCCATCTAGATGTCGCGGTAGTAGTTCCCCCACTCACCTTACACTTCTCTATATAAATTTGATTCTTATCTTGAGAATTCCACTCGCGAGCAAAACGAAAATATTTAGTTTCATTTTTTTTTGTCGCTGCTTTGCCTTTAATAAAAGATGGCATCTGATAAAAATACAATGATCATCAAAATATTGCGATATTACCGGATAAAATTTATTTATATCTAAGTTATTTTTTATGTTTTACAATTTATTTTTCAGAAGTATTTAAACAAATATTAATTTAATTCATACAATGGAACTTGACCTGTCAGTAATTCCTCAGCTCAAAAGAATATGATCAAATTTTGTGAATAATTGCTAATTATAAAAGCCAAATTGAAAGAGAACATTTCTCTATGACTCTTGATATTTCAGAAGTATTAATAGCTCTGAGGTCAGAATAACAGCTTCAGCTTTTATCTGAGGAAGCGGCACTAAATTTTCTCTAAGAAGAGGTCTAATTTTCCAGTTATATGCGCTGTTTATAAGCATAATTTTCAGTCGCCCAAAATGAATGAAATCAGATGAAGGCTGCTAGTTTTCCTTATTCACTGCTGCCGCTTACCAATCATTTTTGCGTCCTCAGCCATTTGCCGTTTCCATTTGGAACGCTTAACTCAATAATGTGTAATAACTTTCATAGGATGTCTTCTGTCCTGTCTAATGAAACTTACATCCTTATTTGATTGCTTCTGTTCAAACAGTTAGTTCTTCATATCCGCATGTCCTCATCCTTGAAGATCTCCACAAATTTTCCTAAGAATTTGTTTCTTAAAACAAAGGACATTAAGCTCGTCAGTCTGGAATATCTCCAGAATTCAGATCCGTACCTCAGCACCGGACAGATCAGCGTTTTTTGTGTTTTGATCTAGTAGATCAATTTATTCCTGTGTTGTGCCAATTTTTGACAGGTGACAGAATTTTATCTTATTTTGTTGGAAACCGAAGTCTACAAAAAAGATGAGATGAGGCGAGAAGAGAACAATGGGGCATAATTGAAACGATAAAGTGTAATAAATAAACTGATAGTAGAGGGAACGGAAAGTAATGTCGTTTTTTTACATTAAATTCAAACAGATAGAGGATCATAGAGGACCCATTTTTCATTTCTAGTGATCAAGCGATCAAAAAACGCTTCTGTATTGTGCTGCTGAAGTAATAAGTTGCATGTGGTGGAAAGTTTAAGATTTAATTATTTTACGAGTAAACAAGCACTCTAATCTTAAAACGTCTTTGGCACGACTTTAAGGACACAATGAGCTGATAAATGACAAACGAATATCATGCGTAGAAACGCTTTTCATTTCAACGTAGAAACGACTTTTCCAAAAAACATCTTTCATTTCATAATAATCAAAAATTATAATACAAAACAAAACCAATAGAGAACATTGACACGATTCTCTCTTAACATAATTTCCACGGACATAACTGAAAATAAACTTAAAAACTGGATTTTTTTTCAATCGTTAGAAACTTCTTTTCAAACTGAAGAAACTTCTTTGAACTGACTATATATATATACACACCATTACATTGAAGTGGTAGTTCAGAATTTCAATTCACCAGAAATAATCCAAATAATTATTTTTTATTTTTTTTTAAAGTTTTCAAATAAAAATGAAGGTATTTTATAGATTTAATGAAATCGTTGAAGCCGTTTGCAAAAAAAAAAAAAAACGCGAAAACCCGAAAAATGGTTTTAAAATCACATTCAATTTCACTGGATATTTTTTTTGGGCGGAAGTAGCGTACATTTATTGAAATAGTATTTTAAAAGGCATTAACTCAGTGGTAGCGGTCTGGACTACCAACGCAGAGTTCCGGTTCCAGTCCAGCAATGCTCTTCTTAGATTTGCTCTACCTAGAAGCATCTGCAGCTCACTGTCCGGTGATGATTAGGGTTGTCTGTAACCTCTGCAGTACACTGTCCGGCGGCCGGCACTGCACTGGTCAAGGCCCAGGCAGCAATAACCATAGATGTTACCGGGTCTTTAAAAAAAAGAAAGTATTTTAAGAGGGAAGCACATGCGATTACTTCTCCCAGAACAACCCTACTACAACAGATTTTCCCAGAAAAATGTATCAAACAAAAGTAAGAGGAACAAATAAATAAATAAAAAAAAAACAATAACAAATCGACGGGGCCGTTTTTTTTCAGAATCACTGAAAATATGAATAGAAAAATGTCGTCGAGTCGTATTTCTAATAAACGATTTAACTACAATCCTTAAACAGACTACCAACCAAACAAGTTTCCCGCAATTTTTCGTTTTAGATTTATTTTGTTCATACATACAGACAAATTTAAAAAAAATAATCATTTTTTTTTGCTCTTAAGAAAAATCTTATAATATTTATTTTGTGTGAAAACTTCAATTTCAAAAAGTTGGACATAATCGAAATCTTTTATTTTAACTGGTGAACAAAAAAAAAGTCGGACGGTTGTTTAAATAAAAGGTTGAAAAATTCTGTTTATATCCACTGATATTATCACTATCCATAACATATACAGATATCTCAAGATATTCATATATATATATATACGTATCAACAAATACACTGAGTTTCTCACTTACATTTTACAATATTGACAAACGGATATTTGATGTCAAAAATGATATGATGTTTGAAATGTCAATCATAAACCTGTCAGCATTATACTTTCTTTTGCATACAACTAGTTTACAAAGTATATTGGTTCAAAAAAAAAAAAAAAAATTCTGGTATGAAACACTCACAAGAGTTTACAAAACTTTCTTTTACTGCAAATTCTCACAGAACTGACGGGCAAAATTACTTTTAAAAGTAGAAATTTTTACTTTAATATTTATTTAATCTCTTAATTCCAACCAGGTGATGATGTCACCTGGAAATGAAATTTTAATGGAAAGCTATGTATCAGCTGCCCACATATTCCTTCCTTAAAAATACATTTTTTTTTTCTGAAAAATATATTTCAAATACAAATGACAGGGATTGATTGTTAAAATGGCAGAGCATTATAGGAAAATTTCTAGCAACTAACTTTACAAACTATCCGCATAGTTTGCATCAATTTTTATGGTGTAAAAATGTTTTGAACTTTCACGTGCAACTTCCAAAATATCTCCAGAACTTTTAGTTATCAAAAGTAAATGAATGCAAAAAAAAAAAAGAGTAAATATTAACAAAAATAAAACTACTACTTTTAACTAAATACGTAGATGATTTTATTAATAATTATAGGAAAAAACAGAATGTAAATGTTAACTAGAAGTTTAAAAAATGTATTGAGAAATAATGGGTATCTCTCGGTTTTCAACTATAAATGAGAGGTATATCCAAAAACCTAGGATGCAGTGAAATAATACTCATATAACTAGTAGTGTTATATGTGAGTTTGGCTGTGACAATAGGACCGCGGGTTTTGCAAAACAACTCTCTCTTTCTAGTCATTGTTCATCGTTGATTTATATAATGAAACTAACATACTACAACTACTAGTCTTCCCATACTCTTTCCTCAATGTATATATTTTAGAAACAAATACTCTAACTATGCAATGTAAACGTTGCCATGCCTAGACAGCAATGTAAGTAAAAAATAACTGAACAATAATTCTGTAATAAGGATACTGTTTTGAACTGAAATCTCATAAGCGCAGGATTTAAAATGCAAATATGTTTACCCTAAAGTGGTCATAGTTCCGGTAATTTAATATAATCACTACGTTGATATAAAAGCAAAGAAGACTTTCTTTCGATATTTACATAATATGTATTAAAAATCTGGTGTGAAACAGTCACAAAACTTTCTGTTGCTGCAGTTTACTTAGAGTCTGGGACGCTTTACAATATTGTTGTTGAATTGCTTTAATATTAAATGAAACATGACTTAAGTCCTATGGCCTCCAGTAACCGACTAAAATAATTTTTTTTCTAATTAATATTAAATCTATATTTAATTTTAAACATTATTTTCGACTTCTTGTTAAGAACTACAATATGTATACACTTAACTGAGTGTTTATGTGTGAATACAGAAACTAATATAACAAAAGCAAGATTTTTAATGGTGAAATGAAAATCCACAAACTTGCACAAAACTCACAATTTATATTTGTACGATTTTTATTGAGTAAGGAGAAAAGAGTGTTATGGAATAGAGTGTCCGAGCCTAGAGTTATAATGATTGTTGGAAGCGTGATGAATGTAGAATGGTTTTGTATCTATTGTTTTGTGTGGTAGATGTAAGAGGGAGAGAATTAGAGATGATAATTTAGGAGTGTGAAGAAGAAATAAGCTAACAAAAACACAAACTACAAGGACCTTACAGTTGTTGTAAGATATTAGCGAATAAGGTAGCAAGAGAATAATTAAGAGAGCGAGACAGACTTGGTTGAGTATTAGAGTGTACACAGAATGATGTTGACTGACTGGTGTCCGATAGCTGTTCTGAAACTGTTCTTCCCTACGGATAGCTCGCCTTTCTTCTTTATATGGAATTCTCCCTCCCTAGTTTGGCCTAGATAGGGAATAACTAATGATTCGGATCCTATTTATTCGGATTCTTGATTCTTCGGATCCTCACGAAACCTTCGATCCCATTATATGCTGCTAGAAAATTGAAGATAGACAATAATTCAGTTTATCTTTTAAATTCCCGAAGAGCGCTCTGCTGACGCATCAATTTTCATAAAATATCGCATCAGTGGTTTGCTAAAAACCGACGTTTCCTCTATATTGCAATGAGCCTCTTCAGGGTCGTTACATCTTGAAAGCTAATAAAGCTAATCACCCTGTGGGTATCTAGCAAACCACTGTTACGGTCTCAACCCGGAAACTCAAGTGTTTTTCATGAAAATGGCTGCGGAAAACTTTTTCCAGAATAAAGTTCCAAACAAAAATGGCTGATCAATAGATGTAATATTACGTTATCTAAGATTTAAAAAAAGAAAAAATCATTGCAATGTTTCCAGTAAAGTGAAATCTTGACCAGAAATTAATTTTTCTTTTTCTTCAAATTATGACGGAACCTCGCTAACATCGTCTAACAATTAAAAATACCATTTATTATAATTTTCTTTTACTGCTGAATGGGGTCATCCGGGCTGTTGTTTATTGTGCTTATATTCAAATGTTTAGGGGACCCTAATGTCCACTTCACCATGAACCTCAGTTTTTTTTTAACCTCATGTTTTTTATATTGATTTAATACTGTGGGGCTCCTGCTTTTTGGTGCACCAAAAGAGATGATGTCTGAATTCCTAAGCGGGAAGTTCCACTAATCTCATCATTTGACTATTCTCATCAACACTTGACCAATTTACTCCGTTATTTTTTTTTAATTTATGATTTATTTTGGGTCAACAGTGTTTCTTTACGTACAGTACTTAAGCTAGATTATTATACTGTATTTTGGCTAATATACTTTTCAAGCAAAGTTTTTACAGGAATCGATATCAAATTAAATTTTACGTTCATTTTTTTTTTTTCTTTACTTTGTCTTACATCACTAAGAGAAAGTACTGCGAAAAGTATATCAAATTTCGTGAAATAGAGTTTTCAAGGGAAATAAGGAAATAAATATTTGGAAGTGTACTGAATTCCATAACAATATTTCTAGCGAATGATCTGAGTGTATGAGTGTGAATAAAATATCTCCAAACCCGACAAATCGCAGGAAGTTCAAACCTGATATTCCGTTCAGATATCATCATATAGATCAATGGTTCCCAAACTTCTATGCCCATGGACCCCCATCTTATGGCTAGCGAATACCTGACCATGAACCCCCTAGTAAAATAACTCTACATAACTGCAAAATAGAAACATTACCAACTTAACTTTGATGTCTTGAATGGTAAATGGTGACGTAAAAATAAAATATAAATAAAACATTTTGATTATTTAAAGTAGTATTTATTGAAATTATAACTTTCGGTTTAAAATACAAAAATATTTTTTTTCAGGATATAAAATTGGTATATCTCGTTTTTTAACCAGAATTTGTAGTGTTCTTGTTCAATACATTGGTTTCAGCTCCTCATTTGTGGATAATTTAATCAGTTGTTCCTGTATCAGTATGGATTCTTATCAATAGAGCACGACCCTTTTATAGTGCCATATTTTAGACAAGTTATTGTAGGTAGCGGCGAGATTCCGTTCCTGTTTAAACCTGAATAGATATATAGATAGACGGCCGCAGTCGGCCCGACTCCCACCGTACGATGCTTGTCATTACTTGTATTTTATGTACCTATCTGTACTTATATTTTACTCAGGACGTAAAAATCGCTATCACTCTATTTATTGTTATTTATTTTAATTTTCATAATAATGAAAATGGGTCACAATTATTTTACTTTATATTAAACCTTTCGTGAACCCGCGGATGTTGTCCAAACACCCCCAAATTAATTTTAATTTGCCACAGATCCTCCTCAGCGGTCACAAGGACCTTTAGGATTATAGATAGATAGGATATATAGAATTTATTATTTTTCTTTAAACATGGCTGACATGGAAGAGTATACACATACAGGTGTAATACTCTTAAGTGTAATCATTTTCCAGGAAAATCGGTTAACCGGAAATGTAAATATACAGAATAGGTTTCTGGCGCCGGAAAACAGAGTGCCAATGATTTCCTTTAAACATAGAATCTTATGAGAGAAAATTAAAGGAAATTATTTTTTATTGAAAAGTTTTATATAAAACCTATCCATTTTTATTTGAAATACGGTGGAACCTCGGTCGGTATACGACCTTAATCAGTTCCTGATATTTGGACGTACACCAAACCAACCTTTCCAATAAGAAGTAATGTAAAGATGATTAACCCGTTCTCATGTAAGAAAAATTCCTTTCGATATGGTATATTAACGGTATTATAAAATAATTTAAACACTGTTTTTCAATTATCCAAAGCAAAAGCAATTTTTCAACATGATCAAATGTCTCCGATCTCTGTTTAGAAATTGGTTTTAACCCCTTTTTGAAATGTTAGCAGATTTAAAATGTCTTTATTTTTCACGATTGTCGGTATTGTCGTTCTCGGAATACGGTATGCAACAGTTAAATCTCCGAATCGCATGCCACCTTCATATTTCTTAACAATTCCTTTTTTCAGTTCCATTGTGGTTCTAGTAATTTTTTTTTTTTTTTGGTTTTCTGTTGCTTTTCATTTGCCTTTTTGCAATTCATGATTAGAAGAAGAAAAAGAATGCACTTTATAAAACAAAAGTGAGGCTGCTCAACTACGTTGATTTGCTAAGCACACAGCTTGATAATCAGTCTCAACGACATTCCTTAAGCGGTAGAAAAGTTGTTGATACCTAACAGCCAACCTGAGTAGCCAAATTGCAGAGTATAGTCCATATAAAATTATCAACAAACACGCAACCAATGGATAAGGCGTAGTCGATTTGGTAGTTAGTTTGCTCTATGTTTAGCTCTCCCTTAAGTGGTCAGCCATATATGTGGTGATTAATTATCCCTAGAGAATCGATAATGATTGATTCTGCTAGGAAAGTCAGATGTCTCGGTTCAATGCCCAAACCCTCGAGGAAGTCCCAAGACTGCCTTTGGGACAGTTCCACGGGCTCCGAACCAAAGTCCACGGACCACATATTCCCTTTCCCCGAACCGATCTCTGAACTTTTCTTTATAGAAAGGAGTGCACGTTTCCTATATGGCCTTCTTGTTATCGTGTATTTTTGTGGCCTGCTCTAGGTCGTTGCACTCAAAGTACACCGTAGGGTCTATGATCCACGATACTTACAGTTGTCCCTGAATGCAATATATTAAAAATAATAAAATTTTACTTAATAATCCAAAATCAGAAGAAATTTAACAAAGTTATAGACCGCAAAGGTCTAGTCTGGACTAGTACACCGAAAGAGCAGTACAACCGACTCTCCCCTTCAAACTATGTAATTTCTGTGGTCGTTGGTTTCAAACCAAGTGAAGTCAGTATAAATTCATGAATAGTGTAGATGTCATAATGTTACTTGTTTATAGATGGCGAAGCGTATACCGGACAAAAGTCGTATACCGAGCAAAATTTGTTTCGTCCAAACAGGACGTATTCTAAAGCAGACGAGGTACCGAGGTACCATTGTAATTATTTTCTGGAGAAATTGTTTTTACGAGGTCCCGGGTAATCCTGTTGTGAATGGTTAATTTAAGCAAAGTTTTCTAGAGATTCTTGTCACATTTTCCTAGTTTTTATCCCAGGAATGTATTATTCCTACTATCTATATTTATAGTGTACTGCTGAGCACCAATTCAATGTAGTAAACATTCCAAGTTTGAAGATAAGTTGTAAATGAAACACTCCTTACAATAATTTCATTAACAGAAAGACGTGTGTAGTATATCACACCAGATTTGTTTTTTTTTCAACTGAATTCCACTTTTACAGAAATGTTTAATTGTACTAAATAAGTGAAGTAATACCAATTATGTATACTATTCTAATAGCATTGAACTTGAGAATTTTCCTAATTTAAACTTTACGATAAATACTGTTCAACATTTTCACATTGAACCAAATGTTTGATTTTTATTTATTTTATTTCTGTTTGTTTTTCTCATTTTATTTTTGTAATTGAATTAAATTAAAGTCAAACGAAATAAATCGAAAAAAAGGTGCACGTACTTTCTTGTGTCTTTTCTACTAATAAAAAAATAAACTTTAGTTGCTGGGCTACTTTAAAGAAAGAAAATTACAAAGATACGTGAGCGTCACACATGATTAACTACAATCCAAAACTTTAAATTAATTGTGACAAAATTTGATTAAATAATTACTATATACATTTAATTTATTTACTATTTTTTATTAATTTAGGAAATTATTAATTTTAGCTCATTTTATTTAAATGTAAATAATAAAATAAAAAAATAAATAATTGAAATTTTAAAGCTGGTTATCTGTGCTAGTAATTTTTCAAAAAATATATAGAACAATCTTTCTAAATAAGTATCGTCCTAGTTGCCATTTCATCTGGAAAATATCTGTAGCAGAAATTAATGAGTTTGGCACCAGCTACCGGATATGATGTTTCCCTGAAAAATGCTTTATAGAATGTTTTTGATTTTTTTTTTTGCAATTCAAAATAACATGACAAGTAGATGGTAATAACATTGACAAAATATTCTAGTAATTTTGTATATTAAAAAGTTATAGTTAAAAAGTATAATTTATTCAGTCACAAAAAGGCTAGAATTATTTTTAGGGTTTGAATTAAAGCTGTATATTAATAATAAAAAAAAAAATAGGCTGGCAATATGCATTGAGATCTGAACCCTCAACACTATTTTCACAACACTTGGTCGGTCGTATTACTCAGAACCGCGTACGCTGTAGATTGTGGTATTTTCCTCATGACGTATTAGATAAGCGTACAAAGGAGAATTTAGAAACCCGATGAATGGAAAATCTGTAGCTTCTAGTAGATTTTTCGAAATAGCAAATCAGTTGGTGTTGCCTCTAAATCCATTTTATTTAGTGTTTTGAGGAAGGAGATGGATTATGCTCTGCTCTAAAGTGGTATTTTTGTTTATTATACCCGATTCCGACAGGAGCATGCGCACCGAGAGTATGCTGTTCGCGCAGCAATTTCTCAAACTTAAAGCGGTTTCCAACTCAGAGTAATGTGTTCGTGCTTTTTCTCCAACCGTCAGCAAACCGTTTGGAAACGATCATAGCAGACAGAGCTTAAAGCGCTAACCGATTTCAAACTGGCAGTCCGACGCATGCGCAAAGCAGATGTTTTAATGCATTTAATTATTTATTATTCTGCTTCTCCGACTGTCTTGGCCAATATTACTTTCTATTTATTTTTTTACTTCACCTGAGTTTGTGGATATAACCACTTAGAATAATTTGCTGTTTTGTGCTATCTCAGACAGTCCTTTAAAAGTATGCGAATAGATATCTCGTACATTTATATGCCATACTCTCAATGTCGAGTTATTGGCTATATCCTAACCATTTTTTAAGAAACTGATTTCTTATAGATGTGTGAGTCAATTTATTACAGATTTATGAGCTAATAACTGTATAACTAACCTTTCATTATTTTTTCCTGAATGCTTTATATGCTTATATGCTTCCATTATGCTTTATAATTATCACGGTACAATACTGATCACAAAGCGTTCTTGCAGGATAAGTTTCAAACAGTTTCAAACTGGTCACAGTAGAGCATGCGCAGTGATACCAATTTACAAACCGTCAGCGACTATCACAAACTCGCTGCACGAACAAACCATATATGATTCTATCATTTATATAATATTGATTAGAATTAAATGTATTGTCAAAATTGCCAAGTTTCCAAGGAAATAGGTTGAACAGAAGTGTGAGTTTACTGATCAGTTTTTTTCAGTTTTCTACGAATACGTAAAGACAGACAGTAGAGGGTTTCGTTATACTTGTAATACAAGTATACTAAACTTGTTATACTATAGAGAACTATCATTTTACTTTGAAACTTTTTTCGAGAAAAATCATTTAAGGAACTTATGGGGAAGGGATGAGGCTGCGCTTTCCTCAAAGGAAATCTGTTTTATTAAATTTAGATTCCGCAGTTACCATATAAGATTGAAGACAACTAAAGATTTAGTCAAAGTTAAAACTTTGGAAAACATTTTTCAATAATAACTATGTAAATCTGCAGTAAGGGAAAGTCGTGTGAGTGTTTCACACCAGTTTTTTTTTTTTTTTTAATATTTTAGTAAAAAATTAAAGGTCTCCTCAATGAGTAAATACAATGAGTTTAGGGAATATTGTCGGAGAAATTTGTTATAATCTTCAATATATTGATTCAGTAAGTTTATTACCGCATGAATGATTTTAATTAAAATCTTCAAATTATGAAATTTGTAACATCGTTCGTGAATTATATGATCACGCAAAGGAGGTCTGACATTCAATATTCCATATTATCTGGACTCAATACACTCAAGAATGCAATAACATTTCAAACGAATTTACAGTTGGTGAAAGAATCGATTAAACAGGAAGTCAAGAAGAAGAAGAAGAATTGAATATTGATATACTATAAAGCAATAGTTGGAGAAATTGCGAAAGACCATAAAGTAGGGGGTCAACGAAAACTTATTGGATACAGTGTGAGAGCCGGTAGCTGATTGGACACTATAAGTAAACATACAGTCACGTGACCCATCTCTGTCGGTCCAACATCCTAAACATATATATATATCCCCTTCTTCCCACACACTCAATACAATTTCTACTTCTTCTTCACATAACTATAACAACTTGAGATTATAACCTAGTTTTTCCTTTCTATATCAAAAACACGTTCGCTTCTTAAACAACATTTCACTTAATTTTATCTATTTCTGGCAAATTATTGGTTTCAACCAATTTAACCAAACCAATAATACTAGCAATGCTATTGAAATGAAAAACCGGCCACAATATGCTGAAAGTCTTCTAGTTTTCAGCCGATACACTAAAAATTCTGAATCCAACATAAAAACAAATTACAACTTATAGATTAATATTTTATTTATGGGCTGTGGCCCTGCTCATTAATTTATCTTTGCTATTAAGTCACTTTTGCATAGAAGAATATGTGCAGAAACCATGTTCTACCTGGATATCTAATTTTTAACTTCTTCTTTCTCCCTTACTTTCTCCATCAATATAAACATTAAAGAGAGATGGCTCAAACTACATCCTTATTTGATACCCAACATATATTTCACTCTTCTCTGTTTTTGATCTCCATATGTTTACTGATTTGTCCTTGATAAAGAAGTTTAAAGTTTCTATTAAATTGACTAGCTTTTTAATTGACAACTGAATCGAAAGATTTCTTTTTTTAAATTAATGAATCCAATAGTGGTTTCTAGATTGATTTCTTGCCGTTTTCACAAAATTCTGTCAGTACTAAACATATTTTCAGGTGCGTCCTTTCCTAAATGAAACTTTTCCTTCTCAAGACATTGTCTGCTAATGTTCTTCAACCCGATTATTCATTAGTTTAGCGAAAATATTGTAAAGAGTATTCAAAATTTAATCCTTCTGTAACTTTCACTGATTTTTTTGGAGAGAGGTTTATACTTTACAATTTATCCCTCCATTCGTTTTATAGACAGAGAAATGTTATCTAATATGGAGGGATCAATTTTTGAATGCTAATTATAGATTTAGTCCTATTAATCTATTGGATTTGCTTTATTGGTCCTAGCTTAAATGTGTCACTGTGTAAATCAGATAAGACATTATTTGGCCGACAATAAACTGTGGTAATGTACATAGGTGACAAGGGAAAACCTCAAGTCTCCTAAATTTTTGGAGCATTTTATTTTTACAGGAATAATAGGGAGAATAAGAACAGGGCAAATAAAAATATCTTGGCTATAAAACTGAAGAAAACTTTGAAGAACCTGCTAAATATGTTGCTGACGGATGGGAAACAATACTTTCGTACAACCAACAATTTATGGATAAGGAAGGAAAAAGTGAAAACACAAAGAATAACATTATTCTGGCTACTACAATAAGAAACAAAAAACAAAAATTAAGGCACCTTTGCTGCCCCAAATATTTAAATCCTTTATATCTAAGGACGGAATTAGATAAGTGGTAACTCATTGGACTTGAAAGGCGAAAGTTCCGGGAATATTAGATTTTCTCGCCATGGATACCTCTATGGCTTGCTGTTCGGCGTTGGACAGTGTTGTCTACAGTAAGGGAACATTAAATGGAATGGGGCAGTGCACTGAGAAGTCTCCGAGAGCCAATGAGCTCAGTTGTTGACGCGTCTTGGAAAAAAAGAAGTCTAACTTGAAATGAAATGAATGAATGAAATGAAATCTTTATTGCATATAGAGATACCTTACTAGTTATTACAGAATACAAGGCATATGGGTATATTAATTTGAGTAATAAAATATATAATTAACAGATAAATAGATAACAAATAGGAAAACATCTTGATAAAACTAGGAAAGAATAAAAAAATCATTATATATTCAGCAGCAAAGTAAAGTAAAGTCTCTTCAGAATAAACTTAATTTAAAGTATATTGAATATGGGTTAATATATCAAGTAGTTATCAGTAATTACAATATTAATAATTATTATATATACATACAAAAATACTTTATATATAAAAAACGATACTACATACACACACACACATTTTTTCTTTTTTTTATATACCTAACAAAATTATTAGGTAAGGCAGGCCAGGAAAATTTCACTAAAAAACAGCTTTTCTAAATTTTCTAAATTTTAAACTATTTAATTACGAATATAAATATATTATTAATTTTCTGAAATTCTTTAATGTTAAGCCAAAATTCTTTCGAGTTTTTTATTATATTTCCTACTTTGGTTAGTGTCAAAATATTCCAAGAAGTCTAACTTCAATAATAATAAAAAAAAAAAAAAAAACAGGCATGAAAAATCGTATACGATTTTCTTTTATTGCAATTATTACAATTGTAATTGAACAATTTTCTTTGAATTTGGAGTGTTTACTAAAAGGTTTAGTAGAGCTCTTATTACATGTAAATAAAGGTGGAGGGGGTTTTTACTTTTACCTATAGTTACAGGCTACAGTTTTGCCAACCCCTCTAGCAAAACTTGTAATGGAAATTGAAATTTAAGTCTAATAGTTCCCTGATGGCCCACCGATGTTCCAATAAAAGTGATAGTTATATATAGGATATCCGTATTCAGTATTTACGATAAAAAAACTTAAAATAAGCTACATACTCGGTGAAGACGTAATGTGAGTTAAATCTTATACTTCAAACTTGCGTTTCTATCATGTTCTTTTATAATATGGAATGTTAATTTTTGAATCAATTTTCAAAAAAAAAAAAAAAAACATATTTGTAAATGGCCTAAACATATTTGTAAAAAACATAAAATAATTGTAATAGGCCTTTTAATATGTACAGTCAGCATTAGAATTTACAATTGTGAAGCAAATGATTGGCGCCACATTCTAGACAATGACGATAAAATTTAAAAAAAAAGAAAAAAATCAGAGAAGATGGCCTTCCGGTTGAAGTTTTTTGACTGAAACATCTCTTTTTTGTCGAAAAAAAATTTTAAACTGTTACGTCGAATGACCCTAAAAGATTATGAAATTTGTTTTAGCTTCCTGTGGTATTCTGATTTTGATCACAAAATTTGTTCTCAATATACGATATATCGCACACACAAACAGAATATTCGCTAAAAAACATTTTTTTGTTGCATTCTAGAGGCCACACACAACTGTGAAATTCAATTTTATAAAATTTAATACAAACCTAATACTTATCTGTTACAGGAGTAAGAGAAAGTAATAAAGAAAAAAAAAAAATGTGACAAATTTAACAACGTTAAATTTAAGTTTAGTGATTTTTTTTCCCCCCCTTTTATTTTTGCAATGAACAAAGTCAATAAATTGTTAGCGACATAAATCTAATCACTAGAACAAATATTACATTCTATTTATTTACTTCCACCTACAATAAATCGTTTGTTATTTAGTTTAAAAGAATTTCTCAATAAAAGAAGGTAATTTAGTGAACAACATTCTCTGGCTAGACAAGAGTTCATTAATCAAAAACTACAAGTACTATGAACGTCGTGGTAAAAACACTAAAATTGTACAATTCTTAAGAAAAGATTCGTTTAAATTCTTATTTTCATTCTCTTTTTGAAATTAACAAAATTCAATATAAATGATTTTACGCATTAAGCTGTTTCAACCTACAATTGAGAAACATTACCCAGGGGGGGGGGATGCTCAAATATCTGAAACATTTTAAACATAATTTATGCTCAGGAATTATAGGCAGTGCGAAGTGAATAATATATTTCTGATAAAAATTCCATAAAACAATAACTTATTCATCTTAAAGCTCAAGACAGTGTCATAGAAATGGTGGAAAAACAAGAATAGGCATTATATTACATTACATTAATCAGAAACCAGGGTCATTGGTAAACCAAAATAACCTCGGCTAAATTGCGAAAGCGTTCAAGTAACTGATAAAAGCTCGATAGGTTGTTGTCAAGGAAGAATATCTTGCTGTTAACTACTGAGTTAGTCTTGGAATTTTTCTGTAACTCTCGCATAAAACTGACAAGAGAAAGCATTCTTTTTACTACAGGTAATATTGCAGGACTGGAGAAGTTCAAAATTTTCTTGAAGAGTCTGTTTTTTTACAATCTCGAAACTTAGCAAAACAAAAGGAAATTTAACTGCCTGGATACACATATGTATCCCACGACAATATGGATTTCAACAAAATACGGTTTTCGCAGCTTTTTTTTTTTTTTTTGAGGATACCTGGTAACCGTAGGTGAGCTCGCTCATCCACAGTACCTCCTCCAAGTTGAGCTACCTAACCTCCAAGTTGAGCTCCCTAAGGAATCCCAGTATCTTGGAGGGTTCTAGGATGGGTATTTCCTCCTCTTCCACCTGGTTACAACCCAGGCTGTTAAATCTTCTTTGGACGACGGCATCACAGTCGGTGAGGAGACGTATTGAGGTTTCCCTACATCTCTCCACCTAATCTGCATGTGCCACCGTCTTCTAGGCCCAGTTTCCTCAGGTGTCCTCTGAGTCTGCAGTGCCCCGTGAGAAATCCCGCAAGAATACGGATTTTGTTATTACTCAGACTGATGCAGGCCTTCGAACTTTCCTGGAGCTTGGCCTGCATCAGTCCCGGGAGAGTATTCCAGGGAGTGTTTTTTCGCCACCTCCACTTTCTTGGTTTCTGCCAAGAGTAACTGGTAGCTGACTCCGCAAAAGAGTTCAGGCTCCAAGAGAGGAGATACGGCGCCTTCTTTTGCCAAGGTGTCGGCACTTCGTTGCCTTCCACGCCAACATGTCCCGGCACACAGAATGGGGTAACTTTAGTTCTTTAGGCCGTTAAGCTAGCCTAGGTATTCCCAAACCATTTCGCAGGTTTTCAGACAGAATTAATCAAATTATGGGCGAACGAAAGACGGTTGGAAAATCGTCTAATACAAATCATATTACAAATTGACTCATATTACGGCATGTTCGAAAAGCAACCATGTTTCAACGGGTTTCTTAGCGGATAATTTATATAAATTCAAATTTAAATCCAGAAATGGATTTTTAATGGTTTTGAATGGAAATTTTTGTAAAGAGAAAACAAAATGGTGCGGCCATGCTCTGTAAACAACCCAGCCATTCCCTTCCATAAAATCTCTAAAATTGATAATTTCCATTAGAACGAAAAGAGAAGTCAAGCCAAACAAAACAAACCAAGTTTAAAGAATAATGAAGAAATGATGAAAAACAGTGAAATGATCGTGAAACTTGCTATGCTAAAAATGAAGTTGCTTATCACAAAGTTAATTTGTCTGAGGAAATCCTCAGAAAATGAGATAAATACTTAAGTCAGAAAAAATATGTATATATAGATATATACTTATACGTACCTACATAAAACAAAGATTGTAACTTTCTGTATCATTATTATTATTATTATTATTATTATTTTATTTTTGTGAAAAATTTAGGTTAACATAATTTTATAGAAAATTTCCTTAAAACATTTTATGCATGACTTCCTTAATGGATTTACCCAACAAACTGGAACAAGAAAATGCTTTTCTCTAAATTGCAGACAATGATATTGTTTGCTGAACTTTGTCTAAAGTATATTATTATAACCTTTCAAAATACTTACTAACCTTATTTATAAATAAAATAAAATAAAATATTGGGTGAAACTCTTCTACGATTTTCTTACTTAATTTTTCACAATTCAAATGACAAAATTTTCTTTAAACTTTATAATATTACTAAACATTCAGGTGCCTGCAATATTATACAGCCGGCAGGAGAGGGAGCCAACTTCTATGAAATGAAATATCATTTTAATAACAACAGATTGCCGTTATAACCCACTAGAACCATCCTAAAATAACTAAAATGATGGATTTTCAGATGATATAATGAGGAAACCTGCTGGTGTAGTAACTGAGAAAATTACGAAAAAAAATCAAGCAAGAAACTCGCACTTCCGGCAAACCGAAATTGCTTCAAACTCGAAATTTTAGCAACTATTTAATTATCTTCTACATGGTCAAGGTGAAAAGATCTCGGCCTAGTAGTAAAAATGAGTTTTAAAAATGTTTTAAATTCGCATTTATTTTAAAAATGCATTTATTTCTCAATGTAGTCTCGCTTTAGTTCAATACACTTTGTTCAACGTTTCTCCAATAACTGGATTCCGTTCCTGAAGTGCGATTTTGGAAGGTCTTCAAAATATCCATTTACCGCTGCTATTACCTCTTCATTTGACCCAAAACGTTTTCCAGCCACAAAGTTCGTAAGGTTTGGGAATAGATGAAAGTCAGAGAGAGCCAAATCTTGTGAATAGGGAGGGAGGATATTCCAACAATTCATACTTCAAATCCCTCAATTTTCGCATTGCCAAATCGCCTTTGTGGGCAGGTGGATTGTCCTGATGAAAAAGGATTTTTTTTTTTTGTGCAAACCAGGCCTTTTCTTTCATTTTGTCATCTAGTTAGTCAAGAAGATGTGCTAGTATTCTCCAGTTATTGTTTGACCCTTTGGCAGGTCAATTAAAAGAATTCCTTTGGAATCCCCCCCAAAAAAACACTAGCCATAACCTTTGCAGCCAATGCGATTGTCTTTGTTTTCTTCAGCGCAAAAGCAACCGGCTTCTACTTACTGCTTGGGCTATTGTTCTGACTCAGGTGTAAAGTGATGAACCCAAGTTTCATCCAACGTTACAAATCAGGGCAGAAAATCGGTTTGATTCTTCTTAAAACGGCACAAACATTGTTGAGAAACTCGATTCCTTATTTGTTTATGAACAGCACTTAACAAATGCGGCACCCATCTTGCACAAAGCTTTCTCATACTGTGTTCGTCGTGTAAAATGTGCCGTACCCTTTCTTTCTGAGATGCCTACAGTCTTCGATATCTCATACATCTTTAATCGTCGATCATTTAGAACCATATCGGGTATATTCTCGATAGCAGTTTTTGGCCGACCTTCACGTGGATCATCTACAAATGATGTACGACTAGGTTTAAACTCAGCTGCCCATTTTTTTACTGTTGATAACGAAGGTGCAGATTCCTTATACACTTTCACTAACTTTGGATGAATTTCTGTTGGCGATAATCCATCCAAAACGAAGAATTTTATGACGGAACACTATTGAAATTTGTTCATTTTATCAAAAATACACAACATGCTTAGTTTAAACTTTCTTTTATTTTATTTTATTAAGAAATTCAGAACTATTCAGATAGTATAATAAGTGAGTATGATGGTAATGACATAAAAAGGGCATGAAAGACTTGTTGGGATATGCCTCCCAGTGGAGGTACTCCCTATTTATTACATTTTATTGGCTGTCAGAAAATGCTAACATGAATTACGTGGTCGCCGAGCCAGTGGCATTTCAGTTTTCTGGGAGACTCGGGGATAGTAAGGGAAGAGAGTTTTTGGTCTAAAGGATTCAAGTTGGTTGGATGTGGAGTCACCAAATTTTTTGTAACATACTTTTATTAACTGATGGGCAAAAGGGATTGAGATCAGTGTGAAGAGTTAGGTTGGAAACGTAGAATGGGGCATTAATAATTCTTCTGAAGGTTTTGGATTAAAAAGATTGAATACGACAGAAATTGGAATGCTTGGTTGAACCTCAGACCTCACAACCGTTTGTCCAGAGGGACATTATAATAGTATTGTAGATAAGTCTTTTTTTTCTGGAGAATGTTTAGAGCGTCAGTCACGTAGTCTTGAGAGAAGTTTGTAACGCCTCAAAAAAAGCTTTAGTTCAAGCCTTTTTAATCGTGTATGCGGATACCAAATGAATTTTTTGTCCAGATAAAGTCCTAAATATCGGACTTTGTCGACTGTCGGTATTATGGTCCCAAGAAGGAGGATGGGCGGGAGAGTAGCGCGACGGAGGGTGAAGGATATGCTTTTGCTCTTAGTGGGGTTGACATCTGATAAGCCAGTCATGTAGGGAATGATTTGGGATTGTAGAGTACGGGATGCGAAAACAGGATTAGGATTTGGAGCAATAACAAATGTGTCATCAGCATAGGAGTGGAGGATTGTTTCCGGTCGGGAAGGGATATCTGCAGTATAGACAATATATAGGAGAGGAGCAAGGACACTGCCTTGGGGAACACCAGCATGGATTGGAAAGATAGAAGATCTGGAGAAACCAGAACGAACCCAGAAAGAACGATCAGATAATTATGATTTTGGGATCATACTTAATTTAAACAACCGTATAAAATAACCTATTTGTCTGATCAAATTCACATTTGGTATTTACTTTTGCAACAAGTGTACCAACAGAACAAAACAAATTTCATTTGTAGCATGCCGAGAACTTTTTACCTTTCCCCCAGTATTTTCATTCTTTCCCCAGCAAAAATGTTTCAAATAAAAGTAAGTAGGCCTATATATATGTAAATATATACGTATATACATAAGATACTCAATATCCATACAAAGTTTAAGAAAATCCCAAGAAATGATTTCATCAATTCAGTAGAGAGGGGAATTTCCAGTGAAAAATTTTTCAATTATGACCTGCTTTTATCCGATCGATTTTCTTCAATTTCGTAATTTTAGTATTTAACGTTTCATAAATGTTATATCTAAATGATAAAGATCCGCTTTTATTGAAATAACACACTGAAAATATCAGGTTCACAAAAAACCATTAGAGCCATTTTCAAGAAAATTATAAAAAGCTGAAAAGAATTTTCTGTTAAGTCCGTAATGTATGGATTTTGTTCGAAACTTTCTTTTCGAAACACGTTGAGTTTCTTGCCGTCAAAATTTAGCATGATAGCAATATTTCTTCTAGTAGCAGTAACAAAGTAAATACACGAACAGAAAAAAAAATAAACTATACTTTTGTCAAAGTACGTGGTTTTTAGACAGGCATGAAATAAATAATATATCAGAGACATTTTCCGTGGTAGCCTGCTTCATTTTTGTGGTCATCGACCGGTCGGGCGTTCGCCCATCTTCAGGATGCGTTTTTCAGACAGGTGCCAAACACAGACTCGTAGAGTAACTTAGTTTCACACTACTCCCTAAGTAACTCTAACCTAAGTTACTCTATACGGTCTGTGTTGGCACACTGTCTGAAAACACGCATCCTGAAGTTGGCGAAACGCCCGAAACGGTCGATGACCACAAAATGAAGCAGGCTACCACGGAAAATGTCTCTGATGCTTTCCAGCTCTACGGAACCAACCACCAAACAAATAAATAATATATATTCAGATTTTTGAACTGTTCACAATAATACTGAACTTAAATAATCTAAATGAATAATAATAAAAACAATTTACTCCACTTATGTCCGCAGGGGTATCTGTTGCATGCAGTTACTTGGGGAGTAGCGACCCACGGGTTACCACAGCTCAGTACTCCATGCACTTCATCAGAACAGTACACAATACATTTAAACTATATACACTCTACAGTCTACACTTTACAGACAAGGACAAACACAGTACACAAACTAGGGTCTCCGTTCCTAGTTAATTGGCGAAAGCCAAGGGAGAAGGAAGGGATTAGCTCAGTGGTAGCGCGCTGGACTAGCAACGCGGAGGTCCCGGGTTCAAATCTAGCATGCTGCTCTGAGATTTTTTTCTTCCTAGGAGCCTCTACAATTCACTGCCCGGTGATGGGCAGTGTTGTCTCTAGCTAGAGAACGCTGCTTGGAGGCCGGCTGTACATTGGAGAAGGCTCCGAGGGGGCACAATAGATCTTTCAGGTCGCAGTGCAATAATCCCCTACAAAAATCTACAATCTACTCCACTTATGATTGTAAATAGAAATATAGGTAAATAAAGATATTTGCTAAAACACTGTAAATATCAATAATATATATATATATATATATACATATATGTATGTATGTATAATTGATTTCCATGTAATGTATGTAAGTAATCGATTTGTATTCAACTCGTATCAAGAAACTCCTCTCATAGGACGTGATCTGAGATTTCTAGTCTTGAGTGTCGGCAAATGAAAAAAAGAAAAGAAAATAAAAATAGTTCTAAACCGTTTGCCTGGAGTCTGTGTATACGTGGGTGAGTTTAAATAAATAAATATTTTAATGTAGAATTCCAAAAGGGGCGGTTTAATTGAATAAATCACTGTTTACATACAAAAACTATTTTACTTACAAGAAAATAGGTGAGTTTTTAAGTTTGTGAAACTGCACCATCAAGATCGATCTAGTTAAAGAGTAATGCAGAAAATGTAATTAATATCTTGGCGACTGCAAATTGATACAGTCATTTCTAAAACTGCTACTAAATGGAGTATCAGTTTGAGCTTCGCGTGATTTTTCTTTGGCTAAAGTCGGGAATAGACATATCCCACTTACCTTTTTATATTTATCTGTATCGGTATGATGAAGTTTTTTAACAATACGTCACAATACAATATTCATTAAAAAAAAAAAACAACATAAATTTCATGTAGTATAATTAAAAAATTTAAGATTCTAAAAATGTACCATTAGGGACTAGTTTGAAATTCAGTAATGGTCACCATATGAGTTTCTAGGGCCACGAAATGTGGACCCAATTATTATACTGAAGATATAAAATAATTTTTGTTGTTGTTACGGATTTGAATATTAAGAATATTATAAAGTATTAAATAATGTTTAATTAGCATTTATTTCTTGACAAGTGAGTCTTAAATAACATAGAAAATAGGAGGGTCATTCAATAAGTAACGAGACAAATCGCTGTATCTAAATAAACGATTTATTTAATCAATACAAAACTTTGGCTACTTTTCAACATAGTCCCTAGCAACATTTATATACTTGTCCCCATTGTTCTTCTAATTTGTGTACGTCTCAGTCATAAAATTCTTTGGGATGATCTCGAAGCCACTTTTGCACCTTATTTTTTAACTTCTTCATTGAATTATTGAAAATGTTTCCCACGTAGAGCCTCTTTAAAGGGTCCAAACAAATGGAAGCCTGATGGGGCTTGTATATTTAGCGCCACGTGTATTATTAAGTAAAATGTAAAAAAGAATTAGTGCAATACGTTCAAACTATAGTTTTGAAAAGCATTCATTTTTGTAAATGATTAATTTCAAGTTAAGAAATTTTGAATTTAAGAAAAGTATATTTATTCTAGTTGCCCCCAGACTAGTTGGCACCGGCTTGGAATAGAGTTCTTTCGATTAGAAATGGCAATTACTTATTAGAAGAATAGTGTTTATGATTGCTTCTGGAAGGATGTGTACTATGAGAGATGAAAGTATGGAGTCCGCAAACAACAAAGTGCCAAATCATATAAATAATTTTTCAATTGTACATTCTACATAGAAAAGTGTGTATGTAGGAAGAAATGGAATCTATACAGAACAGTGGTCTGAGGGTGTACGAGTTGGAGCGATATGGGGCTGTTTTATTTTCACTGGGTTGGTGAGGCCACCGAGGAGCCCTCCGGAATAAATCCGTGAAGATCATAGAGGCGGTAAAAAAGGGTGCGAAGGTGAAGCTCCCAATTAAAAAAATATGTAACAATATGCTTTTTAAGTTATTTTTTTTTGAAAATTATGTTGCATTTCATACTTATTTGAAATGCAGCTTAAGTTTTACATGAGGGAAATAACATATTAAGCATAATGTGTGGTTTTAGTGCTGGATATACGTAGTTTATAAAATAAAACTGTAGAATGCGCTAGGGTATGATGGTTTATTTCCGACTTTCATTTCTTTTTGTGATATTTTGTTCTCTTTCTTACACACAAACACACACACACAAAACATAGTTTTTCAGGCGAAAAATTAGTTTCGAAAATCAGACATGATCGCAATACTTCTACTTACTGTAATAAGAGGCAGTAAAAATATTAATTTTTTCAGCAACGTTTTTATTTTCTCATAGCAAATCATTGATGAGAAAGAAGTTCAAATCTTTTGACAAGGCCGAGTCCATCACTTGAACGTTTCTTCTAGGGCACTTTTTTTGTTCTGTACGCTCTAATGTTGTTTATAGCGATGTGTATCACCGCCGAAAGTGAATCACCTTCTCCCTACACTTTGCATAATGAGGAAAGCTGTGCTTATTTGCCACCAATTCTATTGTTGGGCATCGGATTTCGTGTCCCCACAAATTCATACGGCGACCTAGTTTTAACTTTGAAACCTAGTTTTATTGGTGTATTTTTTAGATTTTAAAGTTTATCTTTTCAAAACGTTTAAATATGACAAATGTAAATGGGGGAGCTATTTTAGTCCAGAAAATGAAAACAAACCTTAATTATAAATAAAAATTCTTTTATAAAAATATAACACAGGTTATTTGTTTTACAGATTGGATTTCAGACTGGCGGTCTGAGAGTATTATAACACGAATTAAAATGCCAATATCTGCTCTCCTGACATACATTCACACTAACTCACTCATACATATTCAGTGTTCTAATTTTATTTACTATATTATTTATTCATTATATTGATTCGAAAGTCTTTTCTGTTAATAAATGGTAATATTTAATTAATTTTAAAATTAAATTGCTAATATTAATTAAAATAATATATAACTTTAATAATAATACATAACTTTTAATATATAACTTTTCACCATTTATTTAAGCATAATTAAATAAAATTCAATATTGAATTAAGTTTAGAATTTTATTTTGTAATGTTTGTTTTTATTTTTCACTATACAAGATACAAAGGGTTGCAATTTGTAACCGTATCGATTTTCTGTCACACTGTATTTAGACGATCTTGTGTTGCGCCTGTATTTGTGAATATACCTTCTGAAAATACACTAAGAACATACATCTACACTAACATAAAAAGTGATTTGAATTGGAAAAACAAATTCTTCAGACGTCCCAAACAGAAATAATTGAAGATGCCTTGCTCTCTCTTCCTACACTGCCACATCATCTATGTAGTCTAATTTATATATATATATATATAATAAAACAAAATAACATATATTATTTATTGTGAGAAGATCTTACTATATATTGTACATAGAATAACAAATAAATATATAATATTATATTATTTATATATTATATATATATATAATTTTTTATTAAAATACTTTTTTTAAGTTTTTTTCTTTATTGGCATATTTAAGGTATAATATATAAGTAATAAAATGAATAACTTTTCATCATATTCGGAATTTCGCTCAAGATTCAGTTGTCCTTAATAATAAGATGTGTTTTAGGTGTTTTCCTAGCCAATAGTTCAATAATGAGTGTGCTTGCACAGTAGTCCAACAGTCAGCGCCAGTAACACATGAAATCTAATTCACAGGTTCGCCAAGACGCCTACAAATCAATGCTTGCAGAAAAATATTAACGCTTAACATGAAAATCGGTTAACATAGAATCATACTGCGGCACCGACAAAATACTATGTAATTTCATATATTTTTTTTTTTCTTTTCATGTTACCATGAAAAGATTTCGCTACTCGGACGAACAAAATATATCTGTTTTGGTAGGTCATATTGTCACGCAGATTTTTTGACATTTCTTTTTCGTTTGACGGAACAAAATAAAAATGGCTGCCACTATTGCTAGGTTTCCGCTTTGAGTAGGTAAAGGTACCGTCATTGTCAAAACATTTAAGTTAATTTTCGAATTGGTTGAATTTTGTGTTTTTTTTGTAATTTTAGTTTATAAACTTATTTTTTTAAACTGCAATGGCAGAGAAATCAAGACGAAAACAAACCGCTTTTTTATCGTTTAACGAAAAAAAAATTTTGGTCCCTTCAGTTTCGGGTTAAATGTTTTTTTACTGTAATATATGCCATTAGTATAAGAGAAGTTTAAAAAAAATTATTGAGGACGTTTTGGACAAAAATTCAGAAAAACATTCAGTAAAGAAGCCAACGAAAATATATCAATAACCTCCTGTCCACATGCAGAAGAGTGATCCTAATAAACTGTAATGTGTATATCTTTGGCCGAATTAATAATTGTAAATTGTATCGAAACATATTCTTGTTATATATTTTATGATTGTAAAGTAAGGAATTTTTCCGATGTATATATTTATAAATTTGGGTTTTTTGATGGTTGGAAGGCACAAAAGAAACAGTTAGTTGAGTCAGAGATACCCCTATCATTACGTTTATTTAGGACAAAGGGAATTTCCCTCTTCTCACTTTCCCCGGGGTGGAGGTAGAATATATAAGATGGATCCTTTTAGAGAAGGAGTTCAGTTCAAAATTTATATCGTAAAAAGAGTGAAATCTATCATTGAAAAAGCCATGTTACAGTAGTGAGTGGTGGAAGTGCTCCAAGAAACCCAACCTTCTTCAACTTAGAATATATATAAAATATGTAAGTTTATAAAAAGCTATTTCGCCCAAATGACAAGACACTTATGTTGTTGTAACGCAATATTGTATTTATTTATTTTTTATATATATTGTTTTTTAATTATATATTTTTTGAATCTATATATTAATTTGTTTTTTTCATCCTCTCCAACTTCTGTATAAACACAGACCTGACGAGATCCCTTTAGAGAAGATTTCATATATGAATTATAATAATTAATTATTAATTAACATATTTAATTGACCCTCCCCCCAAACAAATCATATTAACAAACAAAGTGATTAATTTTGAGCAACATGCAATTTTTTCTTTCTTCAGACATTTTGGGAAAAACAAGCGCATAAAATTCGTTAAAATCATTTATATTTATTAACGAGATCTCAAAAGATATATTTTTTGTTGAAAACAATCAATTTCGAAAATTGTAAGAGAAAATAATTATTAATAATATTATTATGGAAGTAATTATTGTTAGAAATGCTATTTTAGAACTAGGAGATATTGTAAAGAATTTAAGCCAGTCCTATTTCTTTATTATTGATGGTAAAACTACTTTGGAACTGTATGGAACTGGAATATTATTTGAGGAGTACGCTGTTTTAGAGATTTAACAATGTTTCAGTGTCATTCTTGAGAAAACTGTTTAGATTAGGTGAGATTCTGTGGGGGTTGGCTCCTAAGTCTACTCCACCGAGACCCTTATAGGTCTATTGTGGCACCCACAAGAGATATAGTACTCTCTACAGTGCTGTCGGTTTAATTAAACTTGGGAGTCTAGAGAAAGACTCCTAGGTGAAGCTTGAAGATATCCACAAGTTAGATTAAGAGTAACTATAATAATCTCCAGTCCTGTCTGTTTAATTACAATTTCAAGAAAGGGACTCCTGGGTGTCAGCTTGATGGCGTCAGTTTCTCCTTCCGAAAGAGGAGTAATCTCAGCCACTCAAGCTTCTCACACTGACACCGTATGTGCATTGTTGTTGCTTCAACTTCCTGACAAAACTTATACAGGTTACCCGTTGTCAGGCCCATGCTTGTTAACTTTGCAGTGGCCAGAGAGGAGGCCTACATTCATCTGTATGGCCGCACGGCTTTGTTGGAATCATTCTATGGGCGAATTATTAATGGACTATTCAACCTGGGCGAACTGTTTGGCCTTCCTTTACCCGAAGTTTTTGCCCACCATTCTTATGATTTATTCGTACCGATTTTCTGATTACTACACTCATGGGACATCTTGCGATGGCATAGAATGGTTAAGGTCCAATAAGGTCCTGTGCAACCATCCCGAGCAGGCGAATCTGCCATTCGTTATCCTTAACACTAATGCCTAGATACCCAGACTAGAAAAAAACCTTGTTTGGGTTACTAATTTACATGAGAATATCCAGCAGTCTCACACAGATGTTTAGTGACCAGCTCGAGAGAGCCAAAGGTTTGAGGGAGTATTCGTACTCACATAGGGTGAAACTTCCCTATGTTTCTCGAGACGGCTATTCCGTCGCGGAACCTCATTCTAGCCCATCCAACGCGTCCTCGTCGCTGGCTCCGGAAACATCTGCGCTCCACTTTGTGGAAGCGTGGGTGGCTAAGTTGGAGGGTGAACGCAGAGGGTAGCCTTCGGGCTATTTGGGAACCTAGCACTCCCACGTACCTCAGCTACAATTACAGACTAACAAGTGCAGTGGTTTTCCCATTAGGAGTGTGAGTTGGTGGAGACTTTTCTGCCCTCTGTTTGGGTCGCCATAATTTATGTGCGGCCTGAATCTCTTGCAGCGAATTCTTTTGCTGCGGAGCCTCCGTGGGAATTCATATTGCATCACTTACACCTAAACGCCTTAACATTATACACTTACATAGTTACAGTCTTACACGCCAGTGGCACGTGCTGGTGCCACCCACATGTTTGCCGTGTGTGGATACCTGTGTCGTGGGGGAGGGAAGTCCTGGTGGTTGAGGATGCAGGTTCTCGCTGGAGGCAAGTTTCCTCGGCGTGCCTTGCAGTCCAACACACCACTTTGGTTCCTGACTCCACTAAACAGGCGGCCAGAGCCTAACCCAGCTCTGGTCAATCGGCTAGCGTAAAGAACGCATGGGTGAGCTCCCGGGTATTGTGGGCCATGGCTCACAATCCCTGGGCGCTATATCTCTAGGGTAGCTCTGGCGCTTCTTCAAAGCGTCCCAAATTGTGAGGCTCCGTGGAGGGTGGAGAGCTCTGGAGATGAATTTTTAATTTTATTTATTATATGTTTTTAACTTTAAATTCGTCAGCCGGGGGCCCCTTAGAGGAGGGGGCCACCGGTGGTGGGGGTAATTCCTCTGTACATCCAGAGTCGGGTGACCAGGGCCTGGATGCACTAATGGGTGGGAATCTGGAAAAATATCCAGAGGCAGGGAAGGCTTGCTCTGGAGGAGAACGTGTCAGGAGGAGCCGCGGAGGACTTGTCCTCCTGCGGCGATTTCTGAAACGTGGTCAAAGGAAAAAGGAAAGATATGTAAGGCAGGTATTTTTATTTTTATTTATTTATTTATATTTATTTGTTTGTTTATTTTTTTATTTATATTTATCTATTTGTCTATTTATTTATTTAAATTTATTTATTTTATTATTATTTGTTTATTTATTTATTTTATTATTATTCATTTATTTTTGTTCCTGCCTGCTATCAAGTTTGTCAGAAGTTCCATTTCTTACATTAGTTGACTTATTACTATGATTGACAGGGTAGAAATGGTTCAGGTTAACTTGCAGCATAGCAAAGATGCAACGGCTAACTTATGCCGTTGTATTGCTAAGTTGCATACATATTTTATTCTAATACAAGAACCTTATGCCTTTAAAGGTTTGGTTCGAGGATTGAGTGTGGTTGATGGCAGACTGTTCGTGGCGGATGGCGGGGACATTCCTAGGGCATGTATTCTTGCCAGTCGGAGTGTCGACGCTGTCCTGCTTCGACAGTTCTGCTCTCGGGACTTGGTGGCGGTGAGGGTTGGCTGGGGGTTGGTGGGCGTCGTCGCGACGTAGTTGTGGCTTCGGCTTACTTCCCCTATGATGGCCCCTCTCCTCCTCCTCAGGAGTTCATGGGTTTGGTTCGGTATTCGGAGACCAATGACATACCTATTATAATAGGATGTGACGCGAATGCACATCATGTTGTCTGGGGCAGTAGCGACACCAATGGTAGGGGTCGCGCTCTCATGGATTTCCTGGTGGGCACGCGATTAGAGGTCCTGAATAGGGGTACTGAACCCACTTTTGTTACTAGGATTAGAAGACAGGTTATTGATATTTCCCTTGCTTCTAGGAATTTTAGTGGTCTGATTAAGGATTGGAGGGTGAGTCCTGAGGCTTCCATTCCGATCACAGGATGATTAGGTTTAGTCTGGGGATTGATCCAATTACCCTGGCTAGTTATAGGAATCCCAGGAGGGCGGATTGGGGTTTATATTCTAGAATTATTGAAGATAAACTGACTATCCAATCAGAAGCCCCTGATGGCATAGAGGAATTGGAAAGGGAGGCTGGTATTCTTCATGAACACATTAGATCCTCATTCGAGGAGTCTTGTCCTCCCAAGGGGGTTAAGGATAGTAAGAATCCCTGGTGGTCTTCTTCGTTGGAAAAACTGAGGAGACAGGTAAGGGGCTCATACAGGAAGGCTGTCCTTGCTGATTCTTCGGAATCATGGGATAGTTATAACAGTATTAAAAGAGCATATAAATATGCTCTGAGGAGAGCCAAGAGGAATTCTTGGAGATCCTTTTGTGAGGATATAAATTCGTTCCAGGAATCATCTAGATTGGTACGGATTCTT
>JAAEAF010009581.1:79107-108750 GCA_011037195.1 Triatoma infestans
GCACGGCTTTGTTGGAATCATTCTATGGGCGAATTATTAATGGACTATTCAACCTGGGCGAACTGTTTGGCCTTCCTTTACCCGAAGTTTTTGCCCACCATTCTTATGATTTATTCGTACCGATTTTCTGATTACTACACTCATGGGACATCTTGCGATGTACACTCCAGGGCACTTTAGTATGGTTCAGGTCCGATAAACGTTCCTGTGCAACCCTCTCGAGAGCAGGCATCTGCCGATTCGTTATCCTTATACCCTGAATGCCCAGATACCCAGATAGAAAAACCTTGTATGGGTTACTAATTTACATGAGAATATCCAAGCAGTCTCACATCAGATGTTGTAGTTGACCAGCTCGAGCTGATGGCTCATAAAGCAGCGTAGCTGAAAAGAAGTCTGAAAAGAAGACGACTCTGGGGCTATGAACCACGTCTTTTTATCTCATTGGCACAGACAATTATTACAACTAACTCTGTCTGATATATGTGATGGCTAGCCTGCGTAGACTTACCGTGATATCGCATCCCGTACACACCGGCTACTAACCCAGCTTCAATTCTGGAGGCAGGTGACAACTGTTACTTTTTCTTATGGCTATAAGAGTAAACACTAGGATCAAATCAAATGCTGAAATTGAATTTTTACTGACAAAAACTTGTTTTGATGGTTCTTTAGTAAAGAAAAAAGGATGAGGATGAGGAGGGTCACAAATAATTTTTTTTATGTGTTTGTGTTGAAGAAAATAATTCAAGTTTCTGCAAGAAGTTAAAAACGTGAATTTGATAAAATTTCAATTAAACTCTATGAGCTCGTAGTGCGACTTCGATGCATAGAATTTTTCGCTGTTTTCTTGAGTACAACGATTTTTTTCTTAAGCGTATCACTTTTGTTTGATCCATTTTTCCTTCCAGGGCACTTAATTTTTGGGATTCCTGGGGGAATTTCAAGTTTTCCTCTAAAGTGGCATTTAAATAAAATACAACACATTTAATGTCTCTATCATTTGTATAATCATAAAGTACATTAAATGATTGAATTACGATTTTGAAGAAAAGGGACTAAACGAATAGCTTTTTGGTTTTTCCGGAATTCTCTTGAAAACGGCTCCACCGATTTTCTTTTTGGAAAACTAACCAACTGCACAGACATATATATCTCTCACTTTTATTTGATTCTTGTTTTCTTCGGAAACTTTATTGCTGTTAGGGCTGCTGTGGGTGATGTATGTGGCATTAAGCTTAAAATCCTGAACTGTTAAAATTTAGTCATATCCAGGTAGTTCCTTATATGCTAAAAATGACTGAATATAATATGGTTCTCTACCGTCTCTATCTTGGATAAGAACCACTAAAACCAAGTAAATATTTAGTACAAACTTCAAGTTTAGAAGACAATTTGCGGAACATAGGCTATATTTTATTTCAGCATTATTATAATGGAAAGGATATTTTGCCATAAAAGAATATCTAAGGAATTTGGGCTGTGTTCGGGGTACATCATTATTTATTACTGAGAAGAATATTTTGGAATGGCCAGTTAATTGAGCGGAGGATCGATGTATTTTATTTCAATATTCTCTTTAGCAAAGGGATTTCCTGGAAGCTAACAAATATTTTATCCAACACCTTTATTAAGGTCAATACTATGGTAATTCTGATAATATCTGAAGGCCTATTGTATTACAGGGTTCATAGGTGAGTGGAGCGCTGTGATTAAGGAATTCCTTTTAGAGCGCTGTTTCGATTTATTACACAGTTCAACCAATCATATAATTATTAAAGAATATAAAATGTCAAACAAAATTTCCGACTTAAAAGACTATTTATACGTATATAGAAAGTATCACTAATAATTTTTTAAAAATTCTGGTAGTATACCCAATGTCGATTTTTGTACAATTAGTACATTTTATTTTGTAAATGACGGTTTCATATCTCTTCTTTTTTTTTAAATGGATCTCTTGTTTTGGTGAAAACAATATTCCTGAGTTTATTGATGAGTTTATTAATAATCAGTTTAATTTGTTTGGTTGCTAGTTTATTACGTGTTGTATTCTGTTTGTTACAATAAGTATGCAAGGAATTTGAATCTTTTTTGGTTTATTTGAGTTTGGTTTTGGTTATTGTGGTTCTGTGACTTTAATTTTTGTAATGTCCCATGATATAGTTTTTTAATTAGTGGTAAGGGGTGGTATCCGTTCATTAAGTATGGCTATACTTCTTTGTTTATTGCTGTCTCTGAATGTTGTGTGATTTACGGTAAGCTTTCTGTAGATGATGTTAGTCGCTACATTCCTTTTTTACATGTTCCAAATTATCGCTATAATAAGTTTGTTTTTTTTTTAATTTAAGGTGCCTCAACATCTATGGTCACTAGCGCTGGGGCCTTCTCAGTGCATTGCCAGCCTCCGGCCAGTGTTCTCTCGTTACAGACAACACTAACCATCACCGGACAGTGAGCTGTAGAGTCTCCTAGGAAAAAAAAATCAAGGGCAGCACAGCTGGACTCGAATCCGGGACCTCCGCGTGGAAGTCCAGTGCGCTATTCCCTTCCCTATAGTAATGTGATGATCGCTGTTGTAATAGTCTTTCACATCGGTCTTTCATATTCGGTGAGTAAGGTCTTGCAAGAAAATGTCGCTGAGGATCACTATGTGGTTTCCTCCTACTTTTTTTTAGTACATATTTTTGTTTCTAAAATTTTTCTCTCTATAGGAAATATCCATTGTTGCAACAATGTTCTAGCATTTCTTTTAGGTTTCTAGTTTTTTAGGTTTTAGGTTTTTAGGTTTCTACTTATTTCTTTTAGATCAGAGTTTTTTTTTTTATGTTATCCTATTTGTTGCAAATAATCTCAAGTAATACGTCTGAGGCGATGTTTGTAAATAAAAGTCTTTTGTGCCAAACGATGCAGTGATGTGAGATTATCTGGGACAGTTTGTTCGTTTATCTATTTGACAAAGGTAATGGGTGTTAGTGATAAGTAAGTCATGTCAATTTTTTAAAGGATGTAAGTATATTAGGTGGAATTTCGATAGGTTTTTCAAAAGGTGAATTATTATTGGCGACAATTGGGTCCATTGGTACTGTATTTTTACCTGTAATTTCGTATGTCCACGAATTCTTAGACATCTACTAGCTGTGTTAACTCCGTGGCCTTTCTGTGATTTAGTTAATATAACCACAACTAAGGTACATGATTTTCTGAAGTAGTCATTGCCTTTGTTATCGAATATTTTGTTAGGGTTTTTTTTGTTGTATAACATAATTATTTTTTTTGTTTGGAAAAGTATTTCCAATTTTTTTCTATATAATATTTCTGTTTAGATATTAATACCACTTTTCCGCTTTTGCTGTATTATAGTTTTATTTGGATTTATGATACAGTGGGGATTCATAAACAATATTAAGTTTAAACTCTCTCAATTTTTTCGTTTCTGCGATATTTTGTACCTACATCCACATAGCACGTAGATCATTCGCTAAAACTATTTTTTGGGAAATTTAGGAGATTTCGAAACTTCTATTTGAAAAATCAATTTCGAAAATTTGGCAATCTCGCAACATTTCTACTTATAGTAAGGTAATGTGATGCTTATAGTAAGGTAATGTGATGCTTATAAATAGGTAATGTAATGCCTATTTTTTTTCAGGCGGGTTTAACGTTCAACTATCCAATCAGATGTCATGTTCGGGGGCGAAAGTACACACTTTACTATTAATATTTTGTAAACTAATATAAATTTCAACAGTTATACACGAGACTGGGGAATTCCTAGTTACAATTCCATGCTCATAACAGCATCTGTTTATTTATTCAGATAACTTCTCTGATAGTTATAGATATCTTAATTGTGGCTATGAATATTTTTCTATTAATATAAGTTATTATCTGTATCATAACATTGTAATGGAAAATACACTAATAATTACAAGGAAAAATTGCACTAACACCAGTAAAATAATAAAAAAATATTAAGGTACTACCACCTCTGCAATTTTTTTCAAAATATGTTGATACATTCAAAATATATATTTATTTGTGCACCTCCACAAAGAAAAGCCCTTAGATTGATACTTTTCTTCTAGAAAGATTATTTTTAGTAAAAACTGAAGGTTATGTCTTTAAAAAAAATGAGTAAAAAAAAAAAAAGAAAGGATTAAAAAAGAAACTGAAATTGTAGGAAAGTTGTCCAAATCATTTCATAATATGTATTGGTCTTACCTACATCTCATACTGAATGTGCTGGGTTTTATGTTTCTTTCTTCTTTGCGTTTAAATATTGTACAATATGAGGTTTTGTGTATGCAAACTTTATAGTAAAGTTAAAAAAGTGAGGTTGGGAAACAACCATTGCTGTTTAGAGTTTTTACATATTTCCCATAACTGCATAACCGTGAAGGAAGGAAAAAAAGTAAGAGAAGTAGGAAGAAGGCTACAGCGGCGGCATCTAGTAGCAAACATGAAACTTTATGATATTAGTAGCAGTGATGGAACTAGGTGGAATATATATATATATATATATATATATAAGAAGAAATAGCGAGTGAGAAAGATACCCATATTAGCAAAAGCAGTAGCAAGAAACGAGCAGAAGGATGCATATGGAGGTTGGAGCGTTTTATGTGTGTGTACATAAGCGTTAGTGTGCGGGTTTGGTGGTTTTTACTGTGTGGCAAGGGAAGCAAGCTGGTTACGAGCACGCATTTGCCGGCTGGTCGTGGACAAAAGAAGATAAATAGAACAGGGTCGGGCCCCCAGTGGGAAGGGCTGGCCTGGTAGTGGTCTGGTCCTGTGACGTAGACTTGTAACAGAGGAGATTGATGCCTCCGGATAAGGAGTTAAATAAAAAGTAATGGCCTTTTTCCCTTGATGGAATGACAAAGCCTCTTCAACTGACCAAGCCACTGGGCATATCACTAGCATTTCTACAAAGTATTTACTTATTGTATTATCCGATATTAGTTGTTGTCAAAGGAATTTAATTATGTGTTTAACAAATTATATAAACATTATAAGAGGAAATTTCTATAATGATTTCCTCTCATTTCCTGTAAGAGGAATTACTGCATAGTATCAAATTAATTTTTGAAATTGCCAATTTTTGGAACCAGTAATGCAGGTTTTGAAACCTCTGAGCATGAAAAAGTAATTTTCCTGCAGATAGTGGTGTGTGTGTGTGTGTGTGTATGGATGTAACAGCATCATTCAACTTTGGAAAATATAAAGGGAACCAAAGCAGAGACACACAAAATTGATAATCTCACTCGCTACTTCGGCCCGTGGTAGCACAAGTGGCTGCGCTAGCCACACAAGGGACAGTCTTTAGTACAGTTCATGCAGCAGTTACAACGCGTCAGCAACCAACTACTACCTTTCTCTTTACTCAGTCTAAATCACTCGCTACCTAATTCTATTTACGTTTAAAGTGCTGGCAGTTTTCTGTCTCTAGTTAATTATACAGTGTTCAGCATTAATACTAGCTTATTTCTCAGAAACCCTTCCTCACTAATTTCTTTCCTTCTAAAACCTATTAAAGAAAACAAAATTATTATTTAGGTCATTTTTTTAAAAAACCTTTAAAAACGTTTTAAAAACTTTTTTAAATAATGTAGGTTGAAGAAGTAGGACTACTTCAGCTAATGCAGTGTTAGTAATGGCGGGGTAAACAATAAACTATTAAAGACAGTTTACATGATAGCCTGTTTCTTTTTGTGGTCATCGACCGGTTTCAGGCGTTCACTCATCTTCAGGATGCGTCTGCCAAACAGTGTGACAGACGCATTCTGAAGATGGGCTAACGCTCGAAACCGGTCGCATGACCACGAAAAGAAGCAGGCTACCACGGAAAATGTCTCTGACGCTTTCCAGCTCTGCGGAAACAACCACAAACAATAAACTACCTTATACTTCTATTACTACTTTTTTTTAATGGTTTAATTAAAGTAATTTAACAAGAATTCCGAAAGGATAGTAGAAGAATACATTAAGTAGTGTAATTGCAAACAGAGAAAAACTTATAATAAGCCATTAATTAATAAAATTAGGAAAATGTTTTGAATGTATGAATGTTTTGAATGACAAGCACATTAAACCATATGTCTTATGTTTTGTATGATGCTATTGGACCTCTCACACGGCAGAGCCAGCCAGAGCTTCTTATCTAAAAGTGAATACTCAAAAGGGATCAATCTCTAAAGGAGTCTATATAGTTTTAAAATCCATTCAGATTGAGAAGGAAAATACCAGTGATGGCTTTGTATGAAAGACACGGAATTTGCATGGAAGTTGCAATTTTAAAGAAAATTTCTTGATTAAATTAGAGACAGAGAAAATCATGTGAGGGTTTGTCACCAGATTCTTTTATGATTAGTTGATATATCAAATTTTATTGCAGCCGTTTGCCGAGAAAATCGCAAAATAATTGAAAAAACTGTTCAGTTAAGTGGTATTTCCTGGTTGACTAATTTTGGTCAAAAGCATATTATTGCGTCTCCTGGTGATATCTAAACGAAATAACAACTTCCAGCTTCCTAGAATTTTCCATTTTTGAGTTTTACTGATATCACACACGCGCAGACACATTCACTCGTAATAAAATATGATAAACGAAAGCACAGCTTCTAATCGGAAAATAGTAGGAAATTCAAACATGAAATTCAGTTTGGATATCACTATACGTTTTGGATCCGTCAGTAAGTTATCTGTCAAAATTCCTCAACCGAAAATACTGCTCTACAGAATGGATTTTTTTTTTTAATTTTTTGCAATTTTCTCAAAAAATGGGTCCAACGATTTTCTTTAAACACTGTATGTCGAGCTACACAGTGTAGTGTACACATATTACGAGCTATAACTTTTATTTGAATATTTCTCCGATCAAATTCATTTAAGGTTGCTTTTGTTTGTAGTAAGGTTTGTGGGAGGGGTTATGTTTACCTCTATAGTGGGATTTTAGTTTATTAAACAATTCCTCTAAACAGTATTAATTATAATTAAATATGTTGCAGAAATTCCGTGTTTGAAGAAAATCGATTGACCCGGAAGTTCTTTTTTAATGAACAATTTTCCCGTTTTCTACGATTTTTTCCATAAAAAAAAAAAACCGATGGATATCATTCAATTTTTCGCACAAACTGTGAAAATACAAAGACCAATCACTTTTGTTGGAAATTTTATTCCAAGAAAGTTTATAAGGCAGTTTTGTGGGAGGAGGGAAGCTTTCCTCAAAAAAATTATTTTCTTAGATTTTCTCATTAATATTAAACAAATATCTAGTAAAAATGAAAAGTTTGAAGAAGTTATGTCAATTATAATTCTGTAAACTGCAACTTAAGAAAGTCGTATGAGTGTTTCACCAGATTTTTTTTTTTTTTTTAGAAACGCAAGCAGCAGAATTAAGGACCACATAATTATTATGGTCCCCACCTGAAACACTTCATAGAATCAAAAATCAAAATTTAAAATGATAAATATTTTGAAACTAGTACGTAATAGTTGATATTTATATAGTCAGGCGGCTCCCTTTTAGCTAAATTACAGAAACAGAGGGTGTGACAAAGGAAACGAAGAATGCTAATTCAAAGCACGTTGCCTCAATCTGATTACTTTCTAACGTGCCCATTTAAAAACGAATCCTGAATTCTTAATCTCCATTCTTTTGTTAGTTTGAAGGCTGCCAAGAAGAACGAAGTATTAGGTACATTGAAAACCAATTGAGTTAACTCATCTATTTATAATTAAAAGAAATGTGTGGGAATTATAGAGCATCTAGTCAAAAAAAGGTCTATTATTTGATTAAATGCAAATAATAGATAAAAGAATATTTATTATAAGTTATAAATCAGTTGCAAATTCTGCGGATGCTAAAAGTAATTAATAGAATGCAAATAATCAAATTAATTATTCTCTCTACATTTCAAGTCTTGAGAATTTGATTTTAATCTTTTGCAGAATAAAAAAGAATTATAATTATTATAATAAAAGAGCTAATTAGTTGAAAATTCCATTTTTTTTTTTTATTGGAAAAACCACAGTAATCTAATAAAATTTTACATTTTTTTCACCTAAAAATTATTCCTTTAATGTACTTTTTTTATCCGTATCATAAGTCTAGAGTGGTAATCATGCTTGCACCTCACGTAGAAAATACCGGTCAGAATTCCACAAAACTCTTCGTTCATCTGGTGTTTGGCTTAACTTGATATATATAAGCTATAAATCTATCGGCAAACCGGATTAGGAAGATTGTTCTAAGGGTGTTTTCAGAGGTTGCTATCATTAAATTTGTAAAAATCTTGTTCAATGTGGGATTTAGAGGGAAAATACAGACTCAATTTATAACATGATTTATTTATTTATTTTTTTTGTGTTAGCATAAATTAGATAAGTGGGCGATTTATAAGTTAAATTAGAGCTTAATACAAAGTTTGTAAGAATAAATGATCATTTCGGTTAGTTAAACTTAATTACACAATCTAGAATATATTGGGGAAGTTCAATTTGTATTAATACGAACACTTTTTGCCATGAAGTGTGGCAGGATCATTCTGACTAGCCTTATGATATTAGCCGGCATTTGCAGACTTTTCATACAACTGAGAAGCCCTCTACGAGAAATGAAGCCTAGAAATTAAAAAAAAAAGATTGCGCTCGCGAACTAGTGTTATTCCCGCCTAGTGAAACACTTAAAAAGTAAACTCATCTCTAGTGGCACAAAGTCACAGCTACACAAGAACTCATAGGGCCAGTGCTGTTTTACAGCGTGAAACATGACGAAAACAAATAAACATGCCCTGGCGATATTTGAACGGAAGGTGCTTCGTAGAATCTATGGCTCTATATGAGAAGGGCAGAACTGGAGAATTAGACATGATCGAGAAGTTACGTTTTATCGAAGGAGCCGGATATTTCTAAATCACCAAAGTTGGAACACTGGGTGACCAGGGCACGCGGCCGAGGATGTGTAATGAAGAAATTCCGAGGAAAACTATGGAGGGTATTGTTTTAGGTCCAGACGGGTAGGCAGACCAAGGCTGCGATGGCAAAGTAAACTCATCTAAAAAGTAAACTCATCTCCAGTGGCACAAAGTCACAGCTACACAAGAACTCATAGGGCCAGTGCTGTTTTACGGCGTGGACCATGACGAAAACAAATAAACATGCCCTGGCGATATTTGAACGGAAAGTGCTTCATAGAATCTATGGTTCTATACGAGAAGGGCAGAATTAGAGAATTAGACATAATCGAAAAGTTTACGTTTTGTTCAAGGAGCCGGATATTTCTAAAGTCATCAAGGTTGGAACACTGCGGTGGCCAGGGTGCGTGGCCGAGGATGTGTAATGAAGAAATTCTGAGGAAAACTATGGAGGGTATTGTTCAAGGTCCCAGACGGGTAGGCAGACCAAGGCTGCGATGGCAGGATTCCGCAAGTGGAGGGCGGCTGTCCAGAAAGAGACGCCTGGCGAGCCCGTCTTGAGAAGGCCAAGACTCTTCATGAGTTGTAGTGCCATTAAAGAAGCAGCTGTACGTGAAATGGAATCTTAAGACAACTTGAAATCCACATAAAGCTGGGGCAAATTTAAAATTATTTTTATAGTACTTTTCAAGGGGACCGTCGTTGACCCGTTTCTTACGGAATCTGTATTATATATTATGAATTATTAAAATGATAAAGCGAATCAATTGGAAAATTTAATTATTATAATTAAATAATAATAACTTTTCGCCTTAATTATAAATTTTATACTACCTTATTATAAAGTCACAAAATTCAGCATTAATAAACTTTAATAATAGTAAAGGTCACATGATAAAAAACAGAAATAATATTTTTCAAACATGAAAAAAATTTATAAGATAAAAAGAAAAAGTAAATCATAAAATTTCTTTTTTATTATAAATAGAGTTATTAATTTTTTTTATTGACATTATAAAAAATAAATATCTAAAAGTTAATAATACAAAAAAAAAAAAATACTTAAAGTTATTAACTTACAAGAACTAATTTTCTCCTCTTTCCGTTAATTAAAAATACAAATTCTAATTAAAAAGATGTTTCTCATTTAATTTGCAATAAACAAAGAATAAAAAAAGGTAAATTAATAGTTTCTAATTAGTTTTTATTGTTATATATACTTTACATTATTATAGTGTCATTGATAAATTACGATATTCTTATTTGAACGTGTAATCATTTTCTTACAAAAATATTTGTGTTCTAACATTATTGATCCCAGAGCACCTCCATTAATTTAGAATTATAGTTTGTATTTTATATTATTATTTAATTTTTTTTTTTACCTTATTTTTTTTTTTTGCATTTTAATCATTTGATAAAGTTATGTACATAAATAGGTAAACTAGGGAGTGGAACCGGGTAACTAAGGAGAAAACTTGATTTCCGTGTTACTGTTTTGTTGTTGAAACGTAGATTTAAAAACAGTTAAAGACAAATAATACAACTACAATATGTATAAGGACAAAGTTGAATTATTTCAGTTGTTATTTAACATAATCAATGCATTACAATGTACGGTGATAACTCAATCTTGGGGTGAAAGTGGGTAGGTACTCTGTGAGGTAAAACTGGGTATTGTTATATTTTTTTTGAGACATGGAATACCAAGGTATAAATACCAACATATTTAAACCAAGGTATAAATACCAAACAAGGAATACCAAGCATATTCATGCTTGAAATTCAAACAGTTTACCCAACCAAATGATTTTTTTCGTTTTCGAGTACATATCTCTTTGCAAAGAAGATACCCCGTTTGATACTCGTCTTCAGAAGAGTTATCTGCTTCACATATCTTCTGCCCTTCCAGAGTCTTCCAACAGTTTACTTCCTACCTGCCTGAAGTTGTTTTTGTTGCAATGAGTTCATTCTTATACTGATTATTTTTCTTTTCGCCTGATTGATAATGGTAATTCTTCGATGCAGTATTAGGATCACAATCTCCGGTGAAACAATGGAAAGTAGGATGTGACGGCATATCAGTTGGCGGACCAGGTTGTGGACTGTTAGGCCTTGTGTTTTCAGAACAATAAATAATTTTTATATATAGAAATTTGAAGGATTTGAGGAAATTTTAAGGAATATACATTGTTAAATTATTTTACTGTTAGAATTTCAAGTTCTTTATTAATATGATTATTTCTGACAATCCAGGGAGATACTCTGTTATTATTCTTAGAATTAAATTTTGGATTATCCGGTTTTATGACGGAATCCCCAAACTGGGCAGTTGTAAGTTAAGAACGGTCTTATTAAGGAGGTGTATAGTAAAATATTTCTCTTTTAGTTTGGACTTCCTGTTTAGTAGGGGATATAACTACGACAATCCAGAATATGCCAGTTTAATTTTCTTTTCTACATTTAGTCGCCAAGTCAGCATCCTATCTAAGTGCTTAACCCCCTTACTACTTAATCGTTTTATCAGGCTGTTTCTATGGTATAGCTACATCGTTGACTAGTTATATTACCAGGATTAGCTGGCCGTCTCAAAGTGAATATCATGGAATGACATTTCTCTGAATTAATTTGAATTTTCCATATTATAAACCAGTCACTTAAGTTGTCTAATGCAGGCTGTAGCTGATTTACTACACAAGTATCTATCTATGTTGTGGCGGTGTCAGACACGTATATTGCACTGTTATATCACTTATAGGTAAATTATGCATGTAAATATTGAAAAGTACCGGAACAAGGACTGAGCCTTATGGGATGTCCGAGCAGAATTGTATGGATTGGGACTCAAAACTGAAAAAGTTCTGTTTGTTAGAAATGAAGTCAGAATTCTTATTAGACAAGGTGGTAAATTGTTAATTTTTAAGTTTGAAAATAAGACCTTTATTAAACCTTAATAAATTATTGAATGCCTTGGCTATATCCATGAAGAATGTAGGTGTGTGTTAATAATAATAATAATAATAATAATATAAATAATAATAAAAACAAAAAAGGCAGAAAATTATCATCAATGTTTATAAAAGGATAAACGGTATTTACTTAGTACAAAAGTGAGTATTGATTTGCTAGTTCTGTCTGTAACTTAAACATAACCAGAAAACTACTATAATATTGCTGTATAGTTGTTAAAGAGAATGGAAGTATGTATGTGTAGGAAGGGGAACAGTTACAGTGATTATGTGAGCACAAAGTTGAATAAATAGCTAACAGGTATTTTCCACACTAATTACTTTATGATTACACAATTATACTCACATCAGAATGAAATCAGCTCTAATAAAACCAAAATTAACTCACAACATACATGAACAAGTTATTAACAATAATTTTAATGCGCTTCAAAAAAGAATTAATTGAACATTTTATTTTTCATTTTTTTTTTTATATTTTCAAAATATAGAAAACAATAATGCTTTATGAAAAATTCTATAATTTTCGTTTGAAAAAGAAATTGCAGATTTTCTTATTTCGTTACGTAAAAAATTATATGATTTCTCTTCTTATTTTTTGATACAACAGCACAATAGCACTATATGTAACAATTATTACAATGAGCAAACAAACACAAAATGAATGGAATAGTTATGCAAAAATAGCACGCCAGTACAACAAAAATCACTAATCACTCTTTTCGCTAGCGAGAAAATCCTGATGCATTTGAGATATCTAAGAGGGGTGATCAAGCGTTATCAGAGAGACCTGAACGATATGAGCTGACAGTAATTTACAGATTTGAATCGATTTAGTTTTTGAAAGGTTTGTTACATTTGAAAGGTCTGTTTGCATACATAGGTCTGAGAAATAGAAAGGAGCGTTTACCATAGAATGAAAAATTTTTGTTCGAATTGATTGGATTCTTCGGAAGATTGAGCGTAAATATTAACACGCATAATTTAATCCGTAATCCCAGGCAGACATTAAAATAGATAGTATATAAGTTTTTTTATTGTCCTACAAGAGTTTAGATCTTAGGTCTATCTTTTAAATTACCTAATACTTAGTTTTACTTTTCTGTCCTTGTAGGTCGTATTTGAAGATATGGAAATTCCAAGTAAGTCTTAGATCTAAGTAAAGTCCAACATAGCGGGCGATATCGGTCACACGTAAAGGAATTAAGTTATAGCAGAATGCCAAGAGAGGTCTAGAAAATGATCTATTAGAATCTACTCGAAGTCGAATTCTCAAAACATCTTTGGCGCTGCCTGCTTAGGGATAATATTGAGACTTATTTAGGTAATAGTTAACTGAGATGTGGATGCAATAAGGTCGTTAAGGAGGGCTGTGTAATTAAAATGCTTGTTAGTTGGTTCCAAGAAAACTTATTAAGGTCAATTTATGAACGAAGAGGGAATCTGAATGAGCTAAGTTGAATAGATTGTGGATTTCACAACATAAGATAGTTCTTGTGTTTTTGGAAATGGAGATGATAGGACTGTATCACAAAACGCAGCAGGCGTTGATTATTCAATTATTCCTTCACTGAAGGGAAAGATGAGAAATCGAGGCCAAGGACGGGAATCGAATCCATTACGTAAGTAAACCTTAGCTCAAGTAAACTTCACTTCCAACTTCAACGTGCCCACAGGTAACACTAGCTCACACACGCTTACTAAACATACAAGTATAAGTAAAGTAATGCCTATTTTATCAGGCGGGCATAGCGCCCACCTACCAAATTTGGTGTCGTGGACGGAGGGCGGAAGCACCTACTTTACTAATAACATTTTTTAAAACAAATATAAATTTAGCAGTTATACGCGGGACTCGAACTGGGGTCCTCCCACTAACAAGACCATGCTCATAACTACTATACCAACACCCGCCCCTTAATATACACATATTCCTATATATTTAAAGAGGATTTAAAAAATATCCAAATAAACAGACATAATAGGGGGGATCTTAGAATTCTTGGTTGTAGTATATTTGGTTTTATAGCAAGTTCATTTAAATATCTACAACTATGGCATGATGAATTTCATGGCAATATTTTTACGACAAATTTCATCTGAGCTCCGGCCTTGTATCAGGGCCGTAGTATATGTTCCGGCCTCATAATGTGACCACTACATTATGTGTACGAGTACTGACACCCGAGGGAGCCCACTACACAATCGGAATGGATTAGATGAAACAACATCACATAGGCTCGACAGGCGTCATCACCCCCACTATCACACCCATTCCCATGTGAATATGCGCCACACCGGATATTCCAAAGGCTGTCACCCTTAGATATCTCTACGGTATACCTGGGAAGGGTATCCAACTACTTCCAACTCGAATCACTAAGGAATATTAAGACACGTCTTTCTCCTCACCTAGCAAGTTGGAGAAAGAATATACCGAAGTTCAATCACTAACGATTTCAAAATGGGTTATTACAAATCAGTAATCAACAGTAATACAGTATTCAACACTGCCCACCACTTACTAAAAATTATGTGGGCAATGCCCACACTACCGAATAATGCCCTAAGCTACTCGTCTTATAATACAGAAAACTCCTTGCTGTAACATTCTGTAAGTAAGTATAATAATTATACGAGTAATTCATCCTTATACCAGTGCATTGTATCTGGCTTTCAACCAACTCCTTTACAGTGGCCACTATTATGGTTTGGCTATGGCCAAAAATCTAAACATTCTCGTAAAATTAACAACAACATGCCACAAATCTATAAAACAGACATGGCATGAAAGTAAATTCCATCTTTAAATGTAAGTTAAACAAGAACAAGAATAAATAAAGACGAAAGTAAAATATATTATGAAAACTAAGAGATTACGCGACAAAGATTTAACGAGAAACTGGGGATGTTAAAAAGAAAAGAAGAATATTATCAGAAGAAGAAGAAGAAAAAAAGAAAGAAAGAACAGTGTATTCAAACTTTTGATATAAAAAGACGTAACTTTCGAAAGATTTCTAGCCCATTCATACAAATGTACATACATACAAATGTTTCGACAAGTACCAGATAAAAAAGAAAATTTCCCTATGAATTATGAAAGGCGGGAATACAAATGTAAGAATGCAGTTGAAAAAATAAAATAAAAAACTAGGCGGGAGTTTTCCCACCTCACAGTGTTAATGGTTTAGCATTCGTAAATTTGGTATTATTTCATATATATGCACCAAGTTTTCAAAATTATGAGGAAAGTAAATTAATTTTTGCCTTTTTTTAAAAAAAAAAAAAATTATTCACAACTATACATTATATAATTAGTCCTGAAATAATAATACTAGTTTGTTCTGCTAGTCTGTTCTAGATTTTTTGGGAGAGTTAAAATTGCATCACAAGAGATAAATTGCTTAGAGATGTGGCTAAGTAAATAGCACTACTAATTGGTTCTACTCACCTGGCTTCCTTTTCTCATTTTCCTATAAAAACATTAGGCGAAGTTATCTAATTCCCCAGAACATCTAATCTATGTTTAAGTAAATTACATCCAAGAAATTTAAAGGCATAATTTTTAATTAAAAAATAAAAATAAAAATTATATTAATTTATTTTAATCACCATATCGGTTAATATAAGTAAATAGAGGAATTTTCTTCATTTTCTTTTAATGGCGCAAAGAACAATTATTTATTTAAATAAACTATAGCCTGGACTACTACTTAATGTGTCAACATTTGGCCTAAGGATATTAGATATCTCAAAAATCATCAAAATGCAATTGATCTGCTTATATTACTTTCTCTTACTCCTAGTAAGAGGAAGTATTGTATTCTTGTCAAATTTTTGATATCGAGTTTTCACCGGAAATATCCGTTTTGAGGTCCCCTGACTCCAAAAAAGTGGTTTTTAGCAAATGGCCTGTGTGAGCATGTGTGTGTGTATGTATGTGAACAGCATAGCTTAATAACGAAAAATCGAAGAAAGTTCAAACTTGATATTACGTTTAGGTATCACCATGGGATCTGACAGTGCGTTATCTGTCAATATTCCTCAACCGGAAGTACTACTTTACTAGTTGTTTTTTTTACGTTTTTGCAATTTTCTCAAAAATGGCTCCGACGATTTTCTTTAAACTTGGCATATCAACTACACATACGAAGAGCTACAACTTTTATTTGAAACATTTCTCTGGGAAAATTCATTTAAGGGCATTTTTGGGGGAGGGGTGGCATTAGGTTTTCATCTAAAGTGCTATTTCAGTTTATTGGACAATTCGCTCATCTAAATAATGTTAATTAGAATTAAATATGTTGTTGAAATTCCAAGTTTGAAATAAATCGCATAACCGGAAGTGCGTTTACTTTGCCACTTTACTAAGTGGTTTTTTTCACTTTTTCGCGATTTTCTCAAAAACGGCTCCGACGATTTTCTTGAAACTTATTATATAAACTACGCATACAAAGATCTACAACTTTTAGTTAAAACATTTCTCTAGGAACATTTATTTCAGGGCACTTTTAGGGCAGGGTGGGGTTATGTTTTTCTTTAAAATGCTATCATAGTTGATTATACAATTCTATCATCCTAACAAAATTAATTAGAAATAAATAGACGGCCAAAATTCCGAGTTTCAAGAAAATTGCGCTTTTACTGAACAGTTTTTTCAGTTTTCGACGAATTTCATTAAATTTGGTACACTAACTATAACATTTGTCAATTATAATTTTGAGAACTGGAGGAAGAGAAAGTTGTGTGAGTGTTTCACACCAGATTCTTTTTTATAATTATCATAAGGAACTAATCGTTTGAATCAACCTAACAGGAAAAAAAATTTTTTTTCTTGAGACTGAAATTTGGTTATCTAATAAACTTAGATACATTAAAAGCACAGGGAAGGGAATAAATAGCTAAGTGGTTAGCATAATGGACTCCCACGCGGAGGACACGGGTTCGAGTCTAGCTGTGCTACCCTTATATTTTTTCTTCCTAGGAACCTCTCAGCTCTTTGTTCGGTGATGGACAGTGTTGTCCCTATCGAGAGAACACTGTCCGGAAGCAGGCAGTGCAATGAGAAGGGTCTGGGCGCCTAAATGACCATAGATGTTCCTGACTGCCTTAAAATTAAAAAAAAAAAATATTAAGAAGTACCAAAAGAATAGAACAGATATTTGTTTGACAAGTGATTAAGTGGCATTTTACACACTCGATAAAGAGCATTTTTTTTTTCTCAAAGAGCAGAATTTTGTTTAAAAAAAAAATTATATTAAATTTTATATGAAATGAGTTACATAGTAAATTTCAGCTGCTGTCTGTCTGGCGTAAAATACTAATTTAGCTAAACAAGCTATAAAATTAGTTGGCTGGGGCCAAAGAAGAAACTTTTTATTTTTTTAAAAAAGTTTATTCGACGTTTCGGACACCTTTGGTGTCCTTCCACAGGAACTACAAAACAAAAATATGGATATCAAGAAAATTATATGATAAAATTAAAAAATTATTAATTAAATGCTTCTGTCCTAACCACCCATTCCAACCACCTGAAGCGACTTCTTTCTGAATCCATCCACATTAACCTCAACCCTAACTCTATCAACTACAAAAAAGACAAGGACGTCATTACCTCTTCTTACAACAACATTTTCCGCTTCCTCAAAAAAGGCCCCACCCACTAAATTACACATATCAACTTTCTACACTACCCACTCATTTTCTAGTTTATTTATATTCATTTATTTCTCTTATAATTATTAATTGAGTTGTTTTTCATTTCTACCACTCTTCACATTTCCCAACTTGGAAAAATTTCCCCTCTCTGCTTTCTTTGCAAGCATACCTTACTCCATAACCAAACAATAACCTCCAAACATTTAACTCTCCATTTTTCCTTAACAGGTATCATATCTTTCTAATATTGTTAAATTGTTATATGTTTTAATTTTATCATACAATTTTCTTGATATCCATATTTTTGTTTTGTAGTTCCTGAGGAAGAACACCAAAGGTGTCCGAAACGTCGAATAAACTTTTTTAAAAAATAAAAAGTTTCTTCTTTGACCCCAGCCAACTAATTTTTCTTGGTTTAATTACAACGACCAACTAAATATTGTTTGCATTGCCTAATTTAGCTATTTAACTTAGGTGTGGTATTATTTTTTTCAATCAAGCATTATTAACAGGCGTTCAATAAAAACCAAAGTGACGTATCAAAATTAATTTTAATTGCAACCACAATCAATTAGATATAAAACCAAGTGCCACTATCTTTGGAGATTGGCTCCTTTTATTCTCTTTTTCATCAAGAATTTCCTAATTCGTTGTTTTTTTTTTTTTGTTTTCCTTTCTTTCTTCCTCTTTTCGAACTCATTGTTTCTATAAAGAAACTCTCCTTTGTCAAATTTAATTCTATTACATTGTCCCTTGTTTAGGTCCAGCAGGATGTTCCTTTGTGAACTTGCTTCACATAACCTTTCCTTTATTCTAGTTTTTTTTTTTTTTCTAAACAGAAAAGAGAAGAGGAAAACTTCAAACCAAATTATATAAATTAAAAATAATTTAATTTAATATTACCCTTGATTTTTAATATAATCTAAAAACACGTTTTCATTATCCTTTCATTAATTAACGGAAAGTTTAAAAATATTTCTTTTTTTAAATTTCTAACTAGGAAGGTTGAAAGAAGTACACAAGGGGTGAACGGTAGTAATGGCAAATGTAAGATAGTTGTAACAGATACTACGAATATTCAGCTTACATCCGGTTGGATTTTTCCTAGCTAAATAACAAACAATTGATAAAGTAGGATAGTGAAAGGATTGCTGCAAGATGGCGGCTTAGTATATTATGAAGGGTAGATTTTCTCTCGTGTAAATATAGATATAAGAGTTATCATGTTTACAATAAGTGTATAAGTATTTTATTTATTTTATCTTTAATATTAATCTTTACTTTCTCTTACTAGTATTCGCGATCTGCAATAATATTCCGAAATTGAGTTTTCAAACACCGAAATACTACTTTTTGAGGTTGTGAGTCCGGCAAAAAAGGGTGTTTTTAGAAAATGGTCTTTGTATTGGTGTGGGTTTGGCCTTGTGTATGAACGAAATCTCAAAAAACAAAAAGTGTGCAGGAAGCTCAACTTGGATATACAGTCCAGGCGACACAAAAGATTCGCACAAAATCCACCACCGCAGACCCACTTACTGAATTTGTTTTTTTCCCCCCAATATTTTACTTTCTCTTACTCTCCTAATAAGAGAGATTGTAATCGTTCAACTTTTCGATATCTAGTTATCACCGAAATATCCTTTTTGAGGTCCCCTTGATCCCCAAAAAGGCGGTTTTTAGCAAATTGTCCTGTGTGTATTATTGTGACAGCATAGCTCCAAAAACGAAAACCCGTAGAAAGGTTGCAACTTGATATTCCGTTTAGGTATCTACATGGGATCTGACAGTATGTTATCTGTCAAAATTCCTCAACCGGAAGTACTACTTTACTAGTTGTTTTTTTTTACGATTTTCTCAAAAATGGCTCCGAAGATTTTCTTCAAACTTGGTATAGTAACTACACATGCAAAGAGCTACAATATTTATTAGAAACATTTCTCTAGGAAAATTCATTTAAGGGCACTTTTGGGGGCGGGGAGGGGTTATGTTTTTCTCTAAAGTGCTATCATAGTTGATTATACAATTCTATCATCCAAACAAAATTAATTCGAAATAAATAGATGACCAAAATTCCAAATTTCAAGAAATTAGTAAACCGGAAGTGCACTTTTACTGAACGGTTTTTTTTTTCAGTGTTCGACGAATTTCATTAAATTTGTTACACAAACTATAAAATTTGTTAACTATAATTTTGAGAACTGGAGTAAGAGAAAGTTGTGTGAGTGTTCACCACTTTTTTTTTTTATTTTTTTCGAAAACGGCTTCAATGATTTTCTTTAAACTTGATATATCAGTCACAAGTTTTTCATTTGAAACATTTCTCTGGGTAAAGTTATTCAAAGAAGGCTTTTGTGGGAGAAGGGTGGGGGTTATGTTTTTCACTAAAGTGCTATTTCAATTTATCACACAATTCTATCATCTAAATATAATATATAATATTAATCAGAATTAAAAATGTTGCCAATTTTTCGAGTGTTATGAAAATCGGTTAAGTACGTTTCTACTAAAGTTTTTTTTTTTTTTTTCAGTTTTCGCGGTTTTCTCCATAAAAACACAAACGAATTTCATTAAATTTGGTACATTAACTGTGGTAATATAAGAGATCTATTACTTTTGGTTGAATTTTTCTTCCGATAAATTCATTTAAAGAAGTATTTAGGGTGGTGGGGATGGGAGGAGGTTATGCTTTCCTCCAATTAAAGTCATTCTATTAAGTTTAGATTTTCCAACTGAAGACAAAACATTTAGTATAAATATAAAAGTATTTGTTGACCGTTGATGAATTATGTTATGAAGAAATTTGGTGAGGATCGGTCAAGAAAGAAACATTCAATTATGCTAACGTTTCCGACAGAGTTTCCTGTCTTTATCAAGGCTTTAATCTAAAAAAAAAAAATACAATGAGGAAACCACAATGCATTAATAATATTGGAAAATGCAGAATAATAATAAACAAAAAAAAAATTAATAAATAAATAAAAATAATATTGAATCATCTAGATGATTTAAGACAAGAAACTAGTACCTTTTAATTTCCTTTCTTTTTTTTCTGTGATGTAACAAATGTGTATCTTTAAAAATTCTTTCTCCACATCTTCACGACTATCTATACGTTCAATATTATTTTTATTTAATTTTTGTTTGTTTTTGTTATTATTCTGCATTTTTCAATATTATTTTGTTATCAAAATTATAATTATTTTGTGTTCAATATTATTTTATGTTCAAAATACAATTTTGTTAACTGCAGTAAGCGTACCAGATTTTTTAAATAATTTTTTTTTAATAAACAGTCAACTCAATAAATTTATAAATTACATTTTTTTTTTAATGATTTGAATGTGTTTAAAATTGAATATTCATACTGACTGAAATTAGCAGCCCAATTACTTTTCTGATTAGAAATATGTAAAAAAAAAGAGTAATTTTTTCACTCATTCAAGTGTAAAGTGACATATCTCACGGATTTTTATTGTAATAACTAATATAACTGATATATCAGAAAAATAGAAGTTTAATCAATTTCTTATTTTTCCAGTTGTTTGGACCACTGGAATATTTGCAGTTATAAAAGATATTTAGATGTACCACTAAATATATATCGCAAGATCCCTTGTACACATTTATAAGATTCATGTCTATTTGAATATTCCATTAAAATGTTATGAGCCCAATTGGCTTAACTTTCTGTCCACTGTGTCTGAATATCTAATAAACCAAAAAATTGCAATTCCCTTCTCATACTCGAATCGATTGCAATTAATAAAAATTACCGCTACAGAATGTTAAAAAAAAAGAAACTACTAAATAAATGCTCGAAACTTACATAGCACACACAAGGCTGCCATAAACTTAAATCCCTATCTCATTCAATACCTACATTAAATTTAAAAATCCTAGAAACCATAGTCAATGCTCCCTTTTACGTCTTTAACCTCACTAGCCACATTGACTTTAAAATTCCCTTCGTCTCCGCTTCAGCAAAAATCCGTCTACCTAAAATTCCATTCCAAATTATCCTCTCTTACCAAATCCTCAACCCAAGTCCTCTCTTTCCACAGATCCGCCAAGGTGACTGAAGACCTAAATTATCTGAATACCTGTCGTCAGTTGTCTTGAACGACAGTTATAAGTAAGTCAATAACTGCTGTCTGGATGGCCGTCGATCAAAACTCCATCCCAATGTGTGCACGCTTGCTGCGCTAGGCAAAATCGCATATTTTATTTTCATTGTACATCACTTTTACTTGTTGCATATCTTGATGCAGTTGTAAAAATCTTAATCAAACATAGTTGAGAAGAAACTTATTGCGAGTAGATAATCTGGTTATATTACGATAATCAAATTATGGTGATGTGTGTTTCAGCGTACTGGACCACCCACAGCCAATAAAGATAGCAGTCTGACTCCCACTTCAAGAGCAATTGCGCTTAAGGATTTACTTTAGTTTAAATGTATAGAGAATGAAGTTCCTCCTTCTGGAGAAATCATAGCTCTAACGCTGTGTTTGTTTTAAAATAGAAAGATGAAGGTTGGAGGTTTAGTAACGGAAAGAAATAGGAGTTTGTACCAATAAATCGATTCTGGATTTAATGTGTCGAATAAAATGTTGATGTAGTACTAGAGAGGGAAATTAAGATCCTGCGGAACCATAAAATTGAATTTTCCAGAAAAAAAAATGTTATGCAGTAGAAAAATAATTCACCAAGTTTAAAGAAAATCTGTTCGGATCGTTTTCGATAAAAAGGTCCTAAAGGTTGGAGGGACTTTCTTCTAACTTACAGACTTTAAGCCCGTATTGAAGCCGCAAGTTGTATGTCAAGTGTAAACTTCCTATGATTTTGTTTTATTTTATTTTTTGTTGCTGTTCCACAAAGACAGATCGCACACTCGCACACATACACATTTCGCAGACATCACATTAATTAAAAAAAAAAAATTAATAAATCTATTTCCCATCTTCTCTTTGAGAATCGGATAGAATCGTTTAGATAAGATTTACAGCAGCATTTCTAATGCTAACGAAAATTGAGTCAAACATATTTAAACATAATGAAAGTAGACTGTATCATTTATTGCTGGCCACATGTTGTTTTATTATCAACATTTGAAATCTACAACAGGGGATAAGTTTTCTTATGTCGACACACAATAGATGTTCAACTATTGTACCTTGGGCATTATTATTGATATTCGATAAGAAATTGTGCTAACAACAACAACAACAGCCTATTCAACGATGAGATTGTACAAGATACGAGCGTTATGGATCCAGTACTAACAACAATAAGTACAACAACAAACAAGCCAAGCCAATCTAATATTTGTTAGTAGATATATGTTGTAGATAGGTTGGCTCTGCTAGGTGAAAGAGAAATGTTGGAGGAAAAGTTGTATTTTGTAGATAGTACTTGAGATATATCGAAATGGTCCCACCAGGAATCATGAAGTCACACCTTTCATTGTCTTTGGGTAATTTAGGACCAAGATCCATTGTAGAGAGTGGTAGGCAGACAGCACAAGGTATATAGGGAGTTGCTTGTACTACTATAGATAGCAGCACCAGTTTCACCACCATTAGACCCTCCGTACTCCACGTTGCAACCACCACAGTCACACTCACACACACACCAGACCAGATTTCTCACCCTTTCTCACACTATCTGCTCTTCCAATAACAGATTAGCAGTACATCTCCGCTCACACCCTTAAACCTATTACAAATCCTTAACTCCTTGATTTACGTATACATTCACTTTCTACTTCAAGCTAACTAATAGCACAAATTAAACACTTTCTCCGTCTAAAGATAGATAAATAGACAATAAGTTTTATCACTAGTTTCCTTAAAATATACAGAATAGAACTGAATGTGAGGGCAATAATATTGGAAATCTTATAGAAGAGTTAATTATAAGAAAAAAGAAAGTTTCTATAACATGTTTACTCCGCTTCGTAATAAATAAGAAGTGTAAATATTGAGACAAAGTTAAATCATTTTGTTTTGTTATATTTTGTTTAAGACGCGTCAACATGTATAGTAATTGGCGCCGGCCTCGATACGGACAAAACTGTTAATCACCGGTCAGTGAGCTGTAGAAGTGTTATGACGAGAAAATCTAAGTGCAGCACTTTATGAAAACAGTGATCATAGTAAATGTTTATTTGAATAAAATACTAGTAGAGATATACGAGTGTAAAACAAAATGACTCCATAATGCTGCTGTTATCAACCACAATTCTCATGGAATAATTAATACAGATGCCATAATTAAGACAAAGAAGGTTTTTATTTCCAGTTTGTAGGAATTCCTTGAATTCCTTAAATACAAGAAAAATTCCAATAACTGATGACTAATATAATAATTATAAATTATTGATTATTAAATAATCATGACCAACGATTATCTATATATATAAAAATTCAGCATCCGCATGTTTGTGGCCGCAAAACTCGAAAAGTAGTCGATGGATTGACTTGAAATTTTTACACAACGTTGCACTTCTATATAAGAGTGTTTATATATACTTTTTACTCCGAAGTTCCCACGGAAACGGAAAATTCCGAGCGTTTCGCGAGGTTGGCAGAAATAGACAGACTCAGACGCGTTACGATGGTGGCGCGCTCTCTGAACCTCTATCTCAACTATTTATAAATACCTCTATCCTGAAGTTCCCACCGAAACGAGAAATTCTGAGCGTTTCGCGAGTCGGCAGAAATAGACACAGACGCGTTGAGATCATGGCGCTCTCTCTCAATCTCTTTCTCAACTACTTATATGTAGCTCTTACCGCCACCAGTCTCGAAGTACCTCACACCAGCCTCGCGCAGTTTGCCGTGCTGGCCGAGTGAGTGATGGTGTTTAATATAATAATACTTTTTATTATTACCTTTATTTTTTTGTTTATTGCATATGTGGGAGCACACATAACAGCGTTTTTCAATTATGACAAACAGGTGATTTTGCAAGAACTTTGATGTATGCAGACATTCGACTTATTACACTTGGAACGCAAGGAATTCCGAAAGAAGGAAGAGAGGCAAAGCAGTAGTTGTCCGAATGTTATATACACTATACATCCGAACCACGCAGAATACTTTTATTTACGTTTGCTTTTGATTACCGTTCGTGGTCCAACATCATTTATACACTTGCGAACAATGGATGGAATAGTATATAATACGTATCGGAGAGCGTACGAGGCACTTAATTTGCTGGAAAAAGACAATCATTGGGATAAGTCAATTGAAGATATTTATCGGCTACTTCTAATCCATTTCAAATACGTACGCTGTTCGCAATTATTTTATCTGCTGTTTCCCGACACAAAAACTACGTGGCCGAAGATATTCTGCACAGAATGCGTCAAGAAACACATAATCATGGCTTTCACAGAAGAAATATACAATGAAGCGCTAATCTTCAGTGAGGATCTTTGTCTTGCAATGTGTGGCAAGTAGTTGGCACAATTGGGAGTAATAGCACCGAATCGGTCGATTTCTTTCTTCCCTTTCAGTTTACAGCAACGCAAAGTAGGGATTAAGTTGAATGATTTGTTTTCTTGCTGAATTTATGTTAACTATAATACTTCTGTTTATTTCCCTAATAATTAAAACCAGACTGAGCCATAGCGAAGTGTGGCCGGGTTTAGCTAGTATTATAATAAAATACAAACATGACTTAATTTAGTTATGTTATGCAATTAAAGATAAATAATTTTTACTAAATATAGTATTTAGTAAAGAGGCTTTTTCTTTAGTTTTGGTTGTATTAACATTCCATTAAGTCTTTACTGGCAATAATCCAAAGTATTTAAGATCTACTAAGGTTAGGAATGTTCTTCATAAATGGAAAAACGATTATTTTAAATGAACAAAACAGTTCACAAAGTAATCGTATAATAACTTTTTTTCTAAATAAATTATTGTACATTGTTTATTATTTTAGTATTCTTCATAATAATAAGAGATGATTTATGGCCATCAGATGGTGGTACACTACTAGCGCTGGATATAATGGAAAAATAGAAGTAGAAATATTTGTGAGACATTTAATATAGAGGTGTGTGGTTGACCTATATATATATATCTCCTTGTTTTAGGTGTTCTTCTATATATTTATATGAAACAGATTTGACCGGATATGCGTGAAATATGTGTATGTATTGCAGAAATGGATACTGGCCAAAAGGATGTAAGAAAGAAATTCTTTCTCTCCCCCCCCCCGCGATAGACATGAGCAACATACAACAAGCAAGACCACCAGCAAACTCGGAAAGTAGAACTAAACCCACCTTAAGGGGCAGGCAGTAGGAACGGTAAGACGGTTGCTGACCTTATACTCTTGCGACTATACTCCTCTTCCCGTCCTACACCAAACGAATATATAGATATTCTACCGTTTCTCTATTACCAAACCAATATTGTTCAACACTTTACCCTTTTCAAACCCACTACTGTTTCCTACTAACATCTCTTATTCCTTGTATAAATTTTATCCCTAATGTTCTTCGAACTTAAAATATGGGCGAACAGGGCGAAAGAAGGGGAAGCGAGAGGAAGAAAGAGAGAGGGTGGTACTAAGTGAACACCATACCCCACTTCCATTTCTACAACCAGGGCACCAGTCCGTTCCTACCATGATATTTCCCACCAAACCAACACACAACTTAAAAGAAAAAAAAAAAAAAAAGGAAAAAAAAAACCATACCGCACGGCGTCCTGTTATAGCTTCGTTCCTTCTATAGCAACTCACCAACCTCTCTTTTCCTGACTCTCAGCTCGGGAAATTGGACAATAATGAATCTTCTCATGGGAGACAGCGGAAAAATATTATAGGTAAGATACTTTTCCCACAACCATATCTCCCTTCATAAGCCTTGCTCCCCCCCCCACCCAAAAAAAAGGAGAAAGAATAAAAGAAAAACGCCTTGCTTTTCCGGCCATTTTTTACCCCAGTTATAATAAGGGGAACAATCCAATAGGAGCTTCTTCACGTCTTCTTTTTTTGTACTGTACTTTCCTCTACCCATTTATATATTTGTTGAACATTTAACTTTTTTGCTTTTTTTTTTAATGTTTCTAATGGATTGAATTCAATTTGCCATTTTTTATAAATTTAATTGGTGACTATAATTTCGTGACCACAAATTGCTGTCGGAAAATTTTCTATACAAATAGATAAAGTATAAAAATTAATACCCCCTATTAAATTGTAATGTTTTCTATCTTTGGTCAAATATTTTGATATTACAACTTTTTTTACATTCTCTTACTCCTAGCTTAAGAGGAAGTATTGTAATCGTGTCAAATTTTCGATATCGAGTTTTCACCGGAAATATCCGTTTTGAGGTCCCCTGAAACCAAAAAGACAGTTTTTAGCAAATGGTCTGTGTGTATGTATGTGAACAGCATAGCTCAAAAACGAAAAACTGTAGAAAGTTGAAACTTGATATTCCATTTAGGTATCACCATGGGCATCTGACAGTGGCTCATCTATCAAAATTCCTCAACCGGAAGTACCACTTTACTAGTTGTTTTTTTTTTACTTTCTTGCGTTTTTCTCAAAAATGGCTCCGACGATTTTCTTCAAACTTGGTATAGCAACTACCACTTTTATTTGAAATGTTTCTCTGGGAAAATTCATTTAAGGGCAGTCATGGGGTTAGGGGGGGTTTAGGTTTTCATCTAAAGTGCTATTCCAGTTTATTAGAAAATTCTATCATCTAAATAATGTTAATTAGAATTGAATATGTTGTTGAAATTCCGAGTTTCAAATAAAATCGGTTAACCAGAAGTGCATTTACATTACCACTTTACTAAATGATTTTTTCACTTTTTCACGATTTTCTCAAAAATGGCTTCGACGATTTTCTTGAAACTTCTTATATAAACTACACATACAAAAATCTACAACTTATATTTAAAACATTTCTCTGGGAAAATTCATTGAAGTGCACTTTTGAAGAAGGGGTGGGGTTATGTTTTCCTCTAAAGTGCTATTATAGTTGATTATACAATTCTATCATGCAAACAGAATTAATTAGAAATAAATAGATGGCTAAAATTCGGAGTTTCAAGAAAATTAGTAAACCGGAAGTGCGCTTTTACTGGACAGTTTTTTTTCAATTTTCGACGAATTTCATTAAATTTGGTACACAAATTATAAAATTTGTCAATTATTATTTTGAGAACTGGAGTAAGAGAAAGTTGTGTGAGTGTTTCACACCAGATTTTTTTATCAGGGAAAAATGTTTATTTATTCTTTGTTTTCTTAACTGCCTTCAAAAATTACCAAATACTTTTCCATCTTGGAGTTTTTGGAAAAGTAAAACTTCTATTTGGTGTTCAGCTTAAGATATCGCGGGGCTTCACCTCAAACGATCTAAACTTAAATGTAGTTTAATGCAACTGTTTGTGTGCAATACATATATAATTTATTTTAACGAAGACAGGACATTACACTTTTCACTTCTAAAACAGTCGACATCCTATTGACCACAAACCATTTGCATACTCCAAGTGCACCTCCACTAATCAAATCAAACTAAACGGCCATCCTTTCCTGGCCGTTCAAACCAGTATATTACACACAAGCATCCAACTGAACTCGGCCGAAGAACTCATTTAACACATACAACACCAGTGATATGTTTTTGGAACTGGTAGGAATTAATAAATACGAAATAAATTAATAAAACAAAGTTTCATAATACACAAACAAACAGGGGCATTTCTAATTGTGCCTAAATTAAATCGAAACCAAGTTATAGCGAGCTATACTGTCTTATATGAGGTACTGCCTTATATAGGATACTGCCATCTTAATATCTCTGCAATGATCCAGGCATAACAAAACCAATATTTACACTCAAAATATAAATTCATTTGTTTTATGTGTGCAGTTAATTATTTGGGCTTAGCTGTACCCACCCACACACACACACACACATTTCAAGTTATCAACCCCTCCTCCTCCCCCGACACTTACATGGATATTGTTACACTTCAACCTTAAGTATGAACAACTACATTCAGTATAAAATCTTAGGCACCTCATGAAGAGCCTACACCAGATTGCAATTTAGTTTTGCCGCTACTACATCTATATATCTACTGGAATTGATTTACGCCTGTGCAATCTCAACCCTTATATCGCTCTTTTAAGAAAAATTGCTTGTCTATCGATTCATCTCGATCACTTCAAGGCCCAAACGGCTTCTAAATTGAAGGTTTTCCAAGACTTGTGCTTCTTAAATTACTCGTGATGAAAATAAACTTTCCATTTTCTGAAAATGATACTATACAACACAGATTCGTTACAGAGAAATCTGTAGATTACTGTTTTTTTTGTATAAAAATATGACAGCTGCTTTACTTCGTTTTTGTTGAGTTTATTAATCCCGAATGTGCGCAAATGATGCAAGGGAAACCGGCTTTAATAGGCAGTGTGTGGAGTCTATAGAATTGTAATGGAATCGTTTGATGTGATTCCTGATGTAGTAGATGTCTTGAAGAGGGCGGAAGTTAGTTGAGAATTTTGGAAGTTAGTGCTCGAATTATTAATACGGATTTTATAAAAATAAACTGTATTTTAACAATAATTTTAACGTAAAATGGTAACTAATAACTAGCAAAATACTTAGGAATAAATAGAAGATAAATAAGTAATAAATTATAATGATAAAATAAACGAACTAAGATGCACTACTAAAAGATAATAAGTTTAAATGAAACTGTGTATAGTCGCGTAAACTGCTGCTCGTGTATATGGAGGTGCTCGTATCGTAGTACAAGATATAATGATCCTCTCGTTGTATATGATAGAGTTTATATATCGGTGTTGGCCACACTCACACCAAGACATCTGTCCTAGTGTGCGACCTTCGTAGTTTGCTGACCTTATTTAGGTCAGTGGCCAACCTTATCGGTGCTTGCTTTGATGTAAAGTATTGAAAAGGGCTTTGTTGTTTGTTTGGCCGGCATTGTCTTGAAGACGGCGGCCTGCTAGGTCGCTGGTTATGAATTGCTCTTTTATTACTGCCATCTTTTGTTAAGATAGCAGCTGGCTGGAACCACTTTGACATTGGTATGACT
>JAAEAF010009582.1:0-14534 GCA_011037195.1 Triatoma infestans
ACGGAGTGAAGTTAAACTGATTTGTAAATCAACAGAATGATATCTGATGTGCAAAACTGAATTCAACAGAATGATTCTCTGACTGTCCATCTCTTATATATATATATATATACTGGCCGAGCCTCTCCTCTCTGTGCGAGAGGAGCTGTTTCTCTCCGCTAGAGTGGATGCGGGTGGGGGTTCACCGGGATTCACCAAAATTCCTACACAGTCCTATGTGGTTGTATATAAAGTCTGGAATCGACAGTCCTTGTGGTTCTTAAGTCTAGTGCAGCTTTTTGTGTAAACATGTCATATAAGTATTTTGGAGTCTGTGTCCTAAACAATTGGTATATGAAATTACCCATAAAGTATTTTCTACGGTAGTCAACAGTAAGCCAGTTTAAAGTAAAGTAATGTGGTGTAATATGTTCGTCTTTCCTAATATTTAATATAAAACGGATACAGGAGTTAAGTGATCTCTGGAGTTTGGTGTTAAGTTCCGAAGTAAGATCAGCATATTCTAGGCAACAGTAATCAAAATGAGGAAATATGAGAGGACTAACTAACTGTTTACGGAGAGGTATAGGCAACATATTTTTATGGAGTTTTAGCTGGTATAGAGATTTATTAATACTATTGCAAATATTACTAACATGGCTATTCCAAGATAACGTATTAGAAATTGTCACACCTAAACATTTCGCAGTCGTAACGTAAGGTATATTTATGTTATTAACAGTAATTTTGGAAATTAAGTCTAAATTAATTGTATTTATATATCTTCTATGCCAATTATCATTGCTTTTGATTTTCTGTTAGTTTACGATAAAAAGATAGTTAGTACTAAAAATATCGATATAACTCGCGGCATCATCCAAGAGGACTCATTCCTTTATGGTTTTGTCTCGCTATTAATCCATTGTCTTCGGCACTTAATAAGACAAGGTATGGATTTCATAATGGTCGTAACAAGGTTTACACTATTTCTCATTTATTATATATGGATGACATTAAGCTTTATGCTGGAACGGCAAACCAAATGAGTCAATTATTTAGTATAGTAGGTAATTTTTCAGGTGATATTATATGGAGTATGGAATGGATAAGTGAAAAACTCCAGCTTCAGTCGGGGAGTGGAAGAGTGAGCATTTCGAGTTCTCACAAGGCATCAAAAATATTTTATGGAAGAAGGGGATGCATATATGTATCTGGGTTTTAGCCAGGCTAGACAAATTTCACATACTGAAATAAAGAAGACTCTCGTAAAAGAGTTCACAATGAGCTTGACACTTGTTCTCAGGTCTAAGCTGAATAGTGGAAATATCACGAATGCTGTAAAAACCTACGTAATTCCGTCTTAGACATATTCATTCGGAATTATCTTTTGAACAAATACAGAATTGCTGCAGTTACAACGGACAGTGCATACGGAAATGACAAAATATTGCATGCACCACCGAAATAGTTGCGAAGAAGATCTACGCTTCCCCGTGCTGAAGAGGGGGAGAGGTTTCATTGATATTGTGAACTTGCAAACCACGCAAATAAGTTCACTCAAGGAGTACTTTCACTCGATTCGAGAAAGATCGATACTGCATGCGGCAATATGTCGAGCCGACACAGAATTCACACATCTCAACCTAAGAAGCAGCAACGTAGACTTCGTAATTAAAACCACGCGGAAAAATTATAATGCTGGAGAAGTATGCCTCTACATGGAAGGTATGTGAGTGAACTTGGAAAACCCGAAGTCGACAGGTTGTCGTATGGTTATACCGAGGTTACTTGTTCCCGGAAACGGAAGGGTTTATGATGGCAATACAGGATCAAGCAATAAACACAGTGAACTAGCAATGTATGCATAAATAAATAAATAAGAAGTGCACTGTCGGCCTCCGGACTCTGTAATGAGAGCATACTGTCCGGAAGCTGACAGTGCATAGGGAAGGCTCCGGGCGCCAATGGCCATAGATGTTGACGCACCTTAAATTTAAAAAAAAAAACTTCCGCCGGTATATATTAAAGGATAGCAGCTTTACTGATGACCAGTGTAGATTATGTCATAGTGACCGGGAGACGATTAAACACATAACGGCAGGCTGTCGAGCCAAAGCGCAGACACTATATAAAGCCGCAGACACGATAATGTCGCCAAGCAGATCCATCAAAGACTAGCGCTGAAGAATGGATTACTTAATGAATCCACACCATATCATAAGTATCAGCCAGCAATAGTAATGGAAAATGAAAGCAGCAAACTTTATTGGGACAGAAGTGTGAAAACAGACCTGCATATCTCACACAACAGGCCAGATATCATCCTATTAGAAAAAGAAAAGAAAACTGTGTATTTAATAGATTTGGCGGTCCCTAACAGTGAAAATTTGTCGTCCACCTACAACGACAAAATTCAGAAATATGAGTACATTCAGTTTTCTAACGAAATTAAGCAAATTAACCCTCTCCCTATCCTTAACCCTAATCCAACTCAATCCTTTTCTATTCCCATCTCTCCTATTCCCCAATATACAAATCCCTCATCGACCTCAGATTTTACTGGCAAAAGACCTAGCGTGGACATGGACAAATCTTTGGAAAAAATATCTGGGATGCAGTTTACTTTGCAACCTTATAGCCCTTCTTCTCCGCCGAGGAAGAAAGCCAAGGGCGGCCACCGGAAGTATAATGAGACAGGAAATAAATTTATTGATTTTGATGAAGACAACTGGGGTAGATTTTTTGTTGTTAAAAAGAAGGAAGGTTCATTCACGAACGAATGCTCCTTTAAGTTATACAACTTCATTAAAAGTTCTTTGGGCAAAACCAAGAGTATTAGGAAGCTTAATGATGGCTCTATCTGTATTGAAGCAGACAGTCGCACCCAGATAAGAGCCATCTTAAACTTTCAGAAGTATATGAATGCCGATTTAGAAGCTGGTCCTCACAAGCATTTAAATACCTCTCAAGGTGTGATCACTTGTCGGGACTTCTTAAACAGCAGTTTGGAAGACATAAAAGAGGGTCTGGCAGACCAGGGCGTGGTGGAGGTAAGACGGATTAAGCGGCGGCAGGAAGGAGCCTTAGTGGATACTGCCTCCTTTATCCTCACATTTGACCGCCCGAAGACGCCACAAATGGTAGATGCTGCCTTTTACAAGCTGAAAGTGCGCTCGTACATACCTTCACCCATGAGGTGTTTCCAATGTCAAAGGTTTGGGCATACTTCCACCAGGTGTACAGAAGCGGTGTGTATATGTGGGAAAATTAAACATGAAGGTGAATGCACACCGCCAATAATTTGCGTAAATTGTGATGGTGAACATAATGCCAGATCCTCGGGGTGCCCGATTTTAACAAAAGAGAAAGAAATTCAGAAAGTAAAAACACTTCAACAATTGCCTTATCATGAGGCAAAGGCAATTGTTGAAAGTAAATATTATGTGACGAAAGAAGTTTCTTATGCAGAGAAAATGAAGGCACCCCCGTCAGTGGCAAATTTTATCCCTGCCCCTTTAAATAATCAGGGGCAATCAATAAATGGCTCCTCCCCGGCCATGAGGGGAACTATTGTAAAGGTGGGAGAAAACCCACCACCCAAACAAAATGCTCCTCAAAGAGCACCGGTAGCTGAAAGGCTACCAACAATCACTCCCACAGATAGTGGGAGTGACACAAAGGTGGGATCACTCCCACCTAAGAAAACAGTCTCCTCCGAAGGGGAGTGGAAGGTGGTTAATCCACCAAAACGCTCCCCTAGGAGGAAAAGGATTGGTGGACTGATGTTGCCACCCCCACCCATTTTAAGTGCGAGGGGGGAAACATCAAGTCGGATAAAGAACAGACCTCTGGCCAGGGTGTCCGCTCTCCGAAGCAGCAATGGAAGCTGCAGGTGACGGACATTGAGGCCTCTGAATCAGAGGGTGGGAGCACTTCCGACCACCCTCCCAGAAGAAGAAAAAATGGCTGGCCGAAAGGCAAGCCCAGGACAAAATTTGCCACTGAATAAATAAAATAAATAAATAATAATAATGATAATAATAACAATTATGAATTCGGTATCCATATATCTACGCAATAACATAAATACTCTTGGGAAAAAAATTGTAATTAACGGTGTAAATTCTTGATGTATTAGAAAGATCCTGCCATACGTGGTCACTACTAAATATTAATATGTGCGAGTCCATCATTCAATAGAACATGCGGGGCTTCATGAATAATTTGGAAGGGTTACGCCGAATGGTAGCGGAACACCGTCCATTTGGGTTGTGCCTCCAAGAAACGAAGATTCGCCCGGGGCAACTTATTCGAATCCCTGGATATATCGTATATAGCAAAGAGGTGCAACCTGCCCCAGGTGGGAGGGGGAACAATTAAAAGTATCTTTATATGTAGACGACCTTGCCATTTACTTATCAGGTAGTAACCTAGGCGAGGTCGGAGAAACCCTATAACTAGCAATAGGTAGAGTGACTGATGAGGCAACAAGGAACGGATTTAAATTTTCGGAAACCAAAACGGTGTGCCTTCATTTTTGCAGATTGAGAAATGAGCATACAACTTACTTACTTACTTATTCTCTTCCTCTTCTACCTTGCAGTGTAGAGGATTTGCATAAAAGTTTCCATCCGTCCCTATCTCTGGCCATTGTCTTGGCTTTGTTGACTGTTATTCCAGTCCCATTAAGGCTCTCTGTCACATTGTCCGACCATGACGTTCTTCTCCTTCCTCTTGGTCTCTTACCCGAACATCTGGCTTCATAGGCTCGTTTTGGATGCCTTGTGTCCTCCATTCTGATCATATGTCCAAACCATCTTAGTTGGGAGCGCATAATCCGCTCCACCACTGCTTCGCAACCCAGATTACTCCTAATGGTAGTGTTCCTTACGCGGTCCCTTCTTGTTTTTCCCTCAACTCTCCGGAGGTATCGCATTTCTGCCGCTTGTATGCGGTTTTTGCTATTTTTTGTTAGGGCCCAGGACTCACACCCATATGTAAGGGTTGGGAGGTATATTGAGTTGAATATCCTAAGCTTAGTTTGCTTAGATACCTCTCTTTTGCTGACAAATTTTTTATTGATGGCTTGGAATAACTTCCCCGATGCCGCACATCTTGAGTTAAGCTCGTCTTTAACTCTACCATCCGAGCTAATCAAAACTCCTAAATATTTATAAACACCTACTTGTTCCAGTGTCTTTCCTTTTATTCTTATCTTGTGTCTCTTTTCCGTTCTGCATACTACCATGGTTTTACTTTTTTCTAAACTCATTTCCATATTTTTCTTTTCTAGCTCTTCCACCCACACATTGATGTTATGTTGGAGCTTCGCCTGAGAGTCTGCTATTAAAACCAGGTCATCTGCATATATCAGGGAAGAGAATGTTACCGGTTGTAAATTCCGGTATCCCAACTGGAAATTCTTGGTTTTATTTTGGCAGGCTTTTAGTATGTCGTCCATAAGTATTATGAAAAGTAAGGGACTTAAACTGTCTAACTCCTGCCGTAGTTGTAAATACTTCGGATGACAGGTTGGATGTCCTTACATAATTGCGGCAATTCCTGTAGAAACTTTTAATCCTCTCTATTAAGGCCTTATTAACATTTCTCTTCGCCAGAATTTCCCATATCATTGACCGTGGTACTTTATCGAACGCTTTACAAAGGTCTATGAAACACAGATGCACCTCTTTATCATATTCAATATTCTTTTCCATAATCTGCCTTAAAGTGAATATAAGGTCTTGGGTGCTTCTATTTGAGCGAAAGCCACACTGGTCCTCTCCCAGCAGATAGTCAACTTTCCTTCTCAGTCTTGTTTCTAGGATTCGGCCGTAGAGTTTGCCAGGAACGCTTAACAAAGAGATTCCTCTATGGTTGGTGCACTCTCGATTGCTTCCTTTTTTGAAAATTGGGACTATTACTGAGAGTTCCCAGTCTTCGGGGATCTTCCGTCTATTCCATGCGGTTTCCATTATTCCATACAACATCTGTTCACCTTCCTCACCCATATGCCTAAGCATCTCCGGTGTAATACCATCATGACCTGCGGATTTCCCAAGCTTCATCCTACTAAGCGCAATAGTCAAGTCATCCCTATCAATGTACTCATCATCCTCTTCATCCTCCTCCGCAGCCTCCTCGTTCTCTATGTTACTTACTTCCTCTACATATCCTTGAGATGTATTGTCTTACTCCGTCAATAATTCCTCAAAATATTCCTTCCATCTTGCCATTATTTTCATTTGATCTGTTATAAGCAATCCGTCCTTTGAATTAATATATTTTATTGGACATTCCTTTCCCTTCCTCATATTCTTTAATACTTTATAAAATAATTTCTGGTTCGTCTGCGTGCTTTCCTCCATAAATTTTCCAAACTGTTCCCAGGTTTCCCTTTTTGCATCTCTTATCACTTCCTTCACTTTCCTCCGTTGTTCTTTGTAAAGAGTGTATGATTGTTGATCTTTTATTTGGAGGTATTGTTTCCACAGCACTTTTTTAAGACAAATTTCTTTCTTCACCTCATCCGACCCACCATCTAGTTTCTTGCTTTACTAAACCACACTTAGTTCTCCCGCAAACCTCTTCCGCCGCCTCCAGCATTACTCTTTTGAAGTTTACCCACATCCCTTCCAAGCTATCTGAGCATCTTTCTGCCCCCAATTCTTCAATCTTTTTTGATACTATTTTGCTGTATTGCTCCTGTACCGATGCTTCTTTCAATTTAAAACTCTTAATTTTCTCATTTATCTTTTTCTTCTTAAACTTCTTTTCCTTCTCCTATGGTTTCTTGGCTAAATTGATGACCAGTAAATGATGGTCACTGCCCACTTCTGGGCCACGTTTAACCGGGCATCCATAACTCTATTTATCATACTTCTCCTTCCTATTATATAATCTGTGATTGATTTTTCTGTACGGGCAGGTTCAACTCTTATATACTTGTGCACGCCTTTACGGGGAAACATGGTATTAAATATTACCAGTTCATTTGATAGGCAAAATCTCAATAATCTTTTGCCATTAGAGTTGATCTCTGGTTCACCATATCTACCCATAGCTTTCTCAAATCCTTCAGTGTTATTTCCCACCCTGCCGTTTAAATCGCCCAAAATGAGAATATCTTCATCCTCCTCATCTAGAACTTTTTGCAACATTTCATAAAATTTATCTTTTGTTTCTGCTAATTCATCTTCATTCGGGCCATAGCAGATGATCATAATTATATTTCTTCTGCTTTCCTTATCATAGACCTTCACTGTCATAATTCTTTCATTTATATATTTCCAATCTTTCACTTCATTTATACTGTTTCTGTGTATTAGTAAAGCCACCCCAGCTTTCGCTCTTACATCTGCTGGAACACCCGAGTAAAGGAGCCAAAATCCGTCGTGAATAGTCTCGCATCCTTGACCCTTTTTCTTCGTTTCGGTTAAAGCTATCATCGGTATCCTTATTTTCTTCATTTCCTCAACCAATTCAGGTTCTTTGCCGGCTAAACCTCTTATATTCCAAGTTCCATACTTCAAAGATCCGTTTCCTCGCCAGGTCGTAGCCATTTGTTTGGGTCCGGTATTTGTCTTTCTATGCTTACTTTTAATCAGAAATTTTTCAGGTTTATGGGGGATTGGCCCATATACCCTAGCATAGTGGAGGGGCTGCCTCATTTAGGCGTCTATGCTCACCTTGGTGCTTCAGTGTTGCTTAGGATAAAAACTCCTACTACCTGAGACAATCCGTTGTTCTGATCCAGTCAGGATGCACCTGTTGTCGGTGATTTGGCTCATAGCCTAAGCTAATCTCCAGGGGGCACCGCGAGGAGGCAACCGACTTCACCCCCCGAGCATACAACTCCAACACTATATTTAAATGGCACCAATCCAGTATAAACAAAGCGTCCGCTTCCTTGGCCTTATATTTGATACTAAGTTGTCCTGGCAGGATCACATAGAATATACATATAAGAAAGTAAGGAGAACCCTCAACATTTTGAAATTCTTAGGAAAGTGTAGATGGGGAACAGAGTGCGAAATATTAAAGCGCATTTTCATCATGATTACCCGTTCCAAGCTGGAATACGGAGCCCCAATATACAGTTCTGCGCGCAAGTCACGCCTGCAATTACTAGACAGAATTTATAATGAAGGAATTAGATTGTTCACAGGCGCCTTCCGAACCAGTCCACTACAGAGCCTCTATGTAGAGTCGGGTATGCTGCCTCCTCAACTTAGAAGAGAGCAGCTGACCCTGTCCTACATCGCCGGAATATGGGGTAAAAGGTTTCATCCTTTGTTTCACACCATATTCGAGAGCCAACATGATGAAGAGTTTCGTTTACAACGCTCGCGGACGCGACCCCTTGGGGTCCGGGCTAAAGAAATATTAGATGCGGAGGGAATAGAATTGGGCCGAGTGGTGGGTTGGGGTTTCGCGCCTTTTCCTCCCTGGTCATTACCCTCCGCAAGCGTCCGCTTAGGCCTGGCAATACATAAAAAAGATGAAACATCACCCGTCGTCTATAGACAAAAATTATTAGAACTCCTAAATTTATATCAAGACTCCCGGCCTGTCTTCATAGACGGGTCGAAGATAGGCGACGGCGTTAGTAGCGCTGTGTACATAGAGGGAGTCACCCTTAGTTGGACACTCCCTCGGTATACAACTGTGTACACAGCTGAAATGTACGCAATCTGCCAGGCCATAGAGTTAATCAGAAATAACAATTATACGAAAGCAATAATATTGATGGACTCACTAAGTGTATTAACGGCTCTCCGGGATAAATTCTCGACAGACCCAATGGTCATTAATATTTACAAATTACTGCAGCAGCTACGCGCACGTGGCCAGGGGGGGACACTTGCCTGGATGCCGGGCCACATCGGTGTGTCCGGTAATGAAAAGGCGGACAAGGCAGCAAAAGCAGCTGCCTTGGCAAATAATGAAGATGTCACTCCAGTCCGTCCCACTGACATACAAATTTATATGAAAAATATTATAAATAAAAAATGGCATGCACAGTGGGACAACATAAATGAAAAACTGAAAGAAATTAAACCACGTGTGAAAAATGCTATAGTCGAGGATTACCCGCGGCATGAATCAGTAATTCTGGCGAGGCTTAGGATTGGTCATACACGTGTGACCCATGGGCACCTCCTTATTGGTGAAAGAAGACCTAGGTGCCCTCGATGCCGAGAAAGGCTAACAGTGGCGCACGTGTTGGAAGGGTGTCAGGCTCTGCATGCACTGAGAGAAAGAGACCCTGCATGCACTGAGAGCTAATGACCATCGTAGTCGATGCGCCAAAAAACTAAAAAAAAAAAATAATAACAATAATAATATTTTATTTAGAAACTAGTATACATGTACATAAATATTTACATTGTGCCAAAAACATAAAAAGAAAAATAATAGTATTTCATTTCATTTCTGTATTTAATGATAAACTAAACTCTTTAGGCAATGGTTAAAAAAACGTCTGCCGAGTACATTATGTACACAACATACATTAATCACAACATACATTATGTACACCATCGTACATTGGAACACGAGGAAGAGCTATAGAATTCGTAGAACTCAAAACAATATTTCCGACGACAACTCAATTTCGAAAATTTGCCATAATCGCAAAACTTCCTTTTACAGAACCAACAGGAAGCAAACAGTGCTAAACAGGAACAAACTCATGCAAACAAACTTGAAATATTTAATTTAGGCAGCTGTAATCTTTAATCAGCCAGTTTACATCAGCAAGGCTACATTACACCAGGTCTCCTTAACTTTATATTTAAAGAAAAAAATATCTCTGGACAGAGTGGGCGGCATTGATGAGGGGGCTTTGGTTTAATCTGATAACATTTTTGCAACATTGCGAGTGTTGGCCGGCCTGCTTTATATTCCTTCTTATTACATTGCATGTTAACAAAACACTGTTGGTAACCCTGCACAAGTCTCTAATTCTTTCTCACTCACTCTCTCTCTTCACAAATCCAACTCAGTTTTGCACAAAAACACTCATTATTTTAGTTTTAAAGTTTTTATTTTCAAAATGAGATAATAAAGTTTTATTACTTTCCGCGGTATTAAACAAAACTAAAAATATAAACAACGTAATACATTGTGACACAAAATATTGAATTTTTTTTTACTATTTTAAAGGTGATATTTGTAAAAATGTACAGAACATAAGGTGAAATCAAAGCTTAACGATTGGCTGTTAGCCAGAAATCTGACGTTTTGATAATGCATGGTCACGAGCAAGCAGTGTAGTGCGAGATTTTATAGTTATAGATAGTATTATATATTGTAAATATCTGTAATATCATTATATATATTTATTTATAATGAACTGTATTGTGATGAACTGTACAGTGAACTGTGAGTGTGTGAACTCAGTGAGTGGTAAACTTAATTTGCTCTGTACAAGTCTGTGTTGTACACTGTCTGAAAAACGCATCCTGAAGATGGGCGAACGCCCGAAATCGGTCGATGATCACAAATGAAGCAGGCTATCACGGAAAATGTCTCTGATATCGTTCCTTATATTTTCATTATTTATGCACTGAAGCATAATCAAACAAAAATCACTCAAAAGAAACTTGTCAGATTATGGTTGTAGTGCGATAGAATTGCAATTTACCAAAGGTGTCCGAAACGTCGATAAATGAACTTTTAAAGTTAAAAGCATTTTTTCTTTGTCCCCAGCCAATCAACATTTTGTTTGTTTTATTAACAACGGCCAAATGTAACTATTGTTTATATTTTTTCTTTGTTTTATGTTTTTTTTTCGATTATGGATCCAACGCTTTTCTAAAACTAGCTATAATAACTGTACATATATCAATCTCCCATTTTTATTTAATACACTTTTCCGGAAAAATTGATTTTGTTGAGCTTTAGTAAGTGCCTTTCACGGATGGTGTAGTGGCAGTTTCAGGGGTTTAAAATTTATAACTATATGCTATTACTACTGCACTATAATTAATATATGTACATTTCTGATTCTAAGGACTTGACTTAAGAGATTAAGAGACAGAGAGAGAAACTCAATGAGAGACTGACAGATAGGCAAGTGGCTGGTGTGTAGACTGGATACTTATGATTGGCTGATCGCACAGAAGTGTCTTCGCTCTTGAAGAAGGTGATAGAATGGGGCCTCCATTGTGCTTCTTTCCTTCAATTTAGACCTCTGTGGTAGGGGAAGTAGGACGTGCTTCATCTCCAACACTTGGCTGGCTTCGTTTCCTTTTATACAACCTTGGCGTTCCTTGCGGATAGCAGGGAACTAATTTGACTTGTGATATGCCATCACATCATAGCTATTCTTATCAAATCTGTGTCGGCAAACACGGATAATAAAAAGCCACATAAAAAGAAAAGGCTGCTACGAAGGAGGAATTGTTGAAAAAATGTGGCTCCCTCTGAGATGACGTACTTTCCGGTGGCAATATTGATGACGCACTTCCAATTTCACCCAACTGAAAGTGCCGGACAGGCTTGTACCGGACTGTTTGCATAAAATGCTTACCAAAGCGGTCCATAAAATAGAAGAAGACAGGGATTGCATGATGTCCCTGATAACGGCATTAAAGAAAAACAGTGCAATGTCTTCGACACAATTCCACGATGCTTTTAGAAACATCATTAAGAACATATCAGATCTTCAGACTACAATTCCTAATATTTACAGTATAATTGCCGGTTTTGCGTCTACGGCAATTAAAGAAGGGTATTTAAGCCTGTGGCATGTGGGCGAGCTGACGGTGGATGGAGCCCATTTCCCGTTACTGTTCGACACGCTGCAGCTGCTCAATAACTCCATGGACAGGCAACGACTGAATGAAATGTTCACCGACAGCAAAATAAACTTGATGAATAGTTTGGGTGAAAGTGAACATACAAAGGAGCGTTTAGGTGCCGTATTGGAAAGTCGAAAGCTTACCTTTCTGGAACCAGTAGTGTTATTAGAGGCAGAACGATGGTACTCTTTGGAAAGGGAACCGACGGCACATTCCTTGTATAAGTGTGCAAAAGAGAGTGTCGGTCCTCAACAGCAGAGCACGCCGGCTTTTATTACCGCGTTGGTCACTTGTACGATCAGATATGTGACGCAAGAATCAACTGTCGGTAAAGGAATCACGAACGAGAGCTGCACAGCAAACTGTTACAAGAAAAAGAGAAAGCCCTATTAGAAACATTTAAATCTTTGCTTCAAGCTTTTCTGCACGCAGATATGCATCTTCATGTTACAGTTGTATATGCTTTGCAAGTGTTCTGCTAAGCACTAGACTTTCCAAAAGGGATGTTATTACGTTGGTTCGTTAATCTTTACGATCTTGAAATAATAGAAGAAGAAGCTTTCCTAAAGTGGAGAGAAGAGGTTACAGAAATATATCCTGGCAAAGGCAAAGCCCTCTTTCAAGTGAACTAATGGTTGACGTGGCTGGCAGAGGCCGAGTCCGAAGAGGAAGAAGAAGAAGAAGGTGATAGAATGGGGTCTCCACTGTGCTTTTTCCTTCAATTTAGACTCCTGTAGTAGGGGAAGTAGGACGGGTTTCATCCCCAACCCTTGTTTGGCTTCGTTTCCATTTATACGACCTTGGCGTTCCTTGCGGATAGTAGGGAACTAAATTGACTTGTGATATGCCATCACAATGGTATACCGAATACCTCCCTCATAAAATCCCTGCGTAACAGAAAGTCCAAAAAGACAAAGCTTTTTAATTGTCAGCAACAAATGTAGTGAAACTAATCATGGTGGAAGTGATTCCCATCTCAAAGAATAATTTCAGAGATGAAAAATATCCCAGAATTTCACATAGTCCATCTCCGCATACCAAAAACATTGTATTTTATTGAACATTAAAGAAGAGCAAGAAGCAACCCATTCAGAACATATCATCGGCTAGTTGTACCTCTTGTAAAAACTGGAGACTTCCTCGGCAAGATGAATGTATTTGATATTTGTATCGGAATGTAGTATTTGATCTTGTGCGGCAATTTAAAGAAATTTCCTATCGAAAGTCAGCGAACTTAGTCTGAAAGAAAAGCTGTGTCCCTCGATGTTTCCACGCATTTTCTTTTACAAGGAGATCGCTAAACACGGCATAGACCAGACCAGATATTTATTTAGTATTCAAATTTATATGGCTACTGGCAGCGGCGACAGAACGCATTAAGTCAAGGCTATTCAAAGCTAGTCAAGGCTATTTTAGATATCGCGTAGCTCTTTTGATGTTATTAGCATAAATTGCCTTAAAATATTCTGACTTGGAATATAAGGTTAATATTAAAACAATACCAACTGACTGTCACGCATCATTGTTTATTTAAAACAACAGTCAGCTGTTCACAATCTTGCGACCTTGTGCGCATGCGTGAGCAAGGCGGGTCTATTGTAGTTTCTCATTACAGTAATCACATACCATTTACCCCGGCTAATTAGTTAGATTGTTCTATTTCTCTTATTATATGGACCCAGCAGCTAATTTAACAGGAAAATAAATATCGCAGCCATCTTGGTCTTGGCTAATTTATACTTGAATAGCTGTTATAGAAAAAGTTGCGCACTTAATGCCGGCTATATATAGAAATGAGTTTATTAACTTTGTATGATTTAAATCATATTTAAAGCTGGTTACATGTAAGTTTAGTGAGGCTCAATCTCACTGATTGCTAATCACGAAGACGGAGTTCTATTTATTGATGGCTAATGACTCACTCACTATTTGTATTTCTACGTTTGTTTTAACCAACCTGTTGAACTTCCTGTAACAATGTCGCTGGACTTCCTTATTCTGAGGAAAGAAGATGAATTCGTGCCAGACATTCAGCATACAGACGACAGCGGAAATACAGATTTTAAGGCACCCTATTAAGAAGAAGTTTATTCGAAAAAGCTATATATATTGTAATGTTATGTATGATTGGGGGGTTTTAAAATAGAAATTCAGAATAGTAAATAATTATAAATTTTAATTTATCTCTTCTCTAAAGGGATCTCGTGAGGTCTGTGTTCATCTGGATTGAGTAAAGGATAAAAATAATTAGAAAATAACCATATAAAAGAAATACATATAATTACACAATTTAGACTACAAATAAAATCTTATTCCTTAACTAATAATAAAATAATACTTAAGCAGTAAGTAACTAGATTAATTTGTACAACTTACAATATTAAAAGGGTTTTTAAGCAGAAGGTTGGGCCTTAACTCTCGTATAACGAACACGACGACACTCTTTTATAAATTTTCACTGAGCAGAGTTTTCTTCACCACAACAATTCTGATCCTCTCCTAATTGAGGTTCTCTATATATATGATCCCTCCTCCATTAAAGGGAGAAAGAAAGGGAAATTCCCTTTTCTTGTAGTACAGGTATTTTACCTTTCTAACTGTTCCTATTGTTTCACCCAACCTTCGTAAAAACCCAGTCTTGGACTTACACTAACTAAACAACCAATATTACCTAAATATTAACTAATATATTTCTCTTAATTCTAAAATAATTTATATTTCTTCCCAAAGGTCTACACATTACAATAT
>JAAEAF010009583.1:0-41047 GCA_011037195.1 Triatoma infestans
AAATGTTATTAGTAAAGTAGGTGCTTTTTTTTTTTTCTATCTCTTTAAGTTTTTATCTGAATAAACTATTCAGTAATATTTATTTGAATAAATTTTTTTTTTTGCGTGAATATCTCTTTACGATTAATATTTACAAATGTTTGACCGCAATGTTCAGATTTCCGAGAAACTGTTGTCACTTTTTTAAAAATTTTTTTATTTAATAAAATTTCTTAATTGACCAACCGCGAAGTCCTACTTAAATAACATAATAAATTATTTTTCTTTTATTTAATTTTTTTTTGTTTTTGTTTTGTTTTTTGCTCTTTTAAAGTTAAATGAATATATAAGAAAACAAAAGAAAGAATAGAATATTTAATGGACTGTTAATAAAATTCTGGTAAAAAAAAAATAATAATAATAAACCAGCAAACTATGTAACTGGAAATCAATTAGGACGGTGAATAAAATTTTTATATAAACATATATAAGGAAAGTGATGACCTAAATTTTGGAGAAAAAAAATTTTAAATTAACTAATTTGCTTAGACGCACGATATTTTAACTAAATTTCTTCAAGAGAATTTGGAGTCTATAAAGCCGCTAATAGCTCTAATATTCTAAATCTGAATAGGAAAAAAAATATAGTTCAGATATCTTGTACTTCCTCTTGGGGTTAAAAATTAATAATCTGATGTGTAACAATCATACGATTTTCTCTTATATTCTTCTGATTGATACTACGATACTTCAGAAAAATATCTAAAGAACTCAGTTTACTCAGAAAATCGATTATTTTTTTCTCGAAAAATGTATCAATTAAAAGGAATCGATTAATGAATGCAATCGATAATGTGTGCAGCCTATCAAAATTGAACGAAATTTTTGGATAAAATAGCAGTTTTAGAGAAACAACACGATTAACGATTTATACAATATCAGTGGCTATACCTAAAACACGTAAAAATCATTTTTTTTGACAGAATTGAAAAAAATAAAAAATAAAAATTTTTCTTAGGGCAATTAATACAATTAAAAAAAATTGACAAATTTACTTTAACTTTTAAAGTCAATTTATCAAGGTCAGGACATAGGTCAGGACAGGACGACGGATTAACACCTCACACAGCATTATCTTGGTGGATCTTGACATATTGCGGGTTTTCATATATAGTGAAAAACGTAAAAATACGAGAATGAGGGGGATCGAAATAATTTTTCGTGTTAAACGATAAAAGAACGGATTATTTACAAAAAATTACAAAAAGAAAAAAAGAAATCGCTGATTTTAACACAAAATTCACCGAATTCGAAAACTAACTGAGATGTTTTGACAATGGCGGTGCCTTTACCTACTCAAAGACAAGCGGAAACCTAGCAACAGTGGCAGCCATTGTTTATTTTATTCCGTCTAACGAAAAACAATAAGCCTAAAAATCTGCATGACCTTTGTGACTGCAGAAAACAGGTAGGTATATTTTGTTCGTCCGGGAAATTAAATCTTTTCGTGTTAGGCGATATTTGTTTCGTGTTAAAACAAAAAAAAAAATGTACGAAATGACATAGTATTTTTTCTGGACCGCCGTATTATTTCGTGTTAACTAATTTTTCATGTCAAGTGTTTTAGTGTTGAACGTTATTCACTGTAGCATTATCCGCAGATACCAATGATCCAAGTTACTTAAATACATTAACTTTTTCGAAGCTATACCCTGCAACTTGAAAGTCAGCGTTTCTATCTCGTGCATGCTGATGTCATATGCTCAGTTTGTTTCCTCATTTATTGCAAATCCCATTTTCCTTGCTGCCTGTTCTAACGAAATGAATGCCACTCTCATTGCTAGCGGAGTTCTATCGATGATACAGATATCATCGGCGTAGCCCGCCCGGATTTGTATGCTTTTAAAAAAGGTTTCTGCTTTTATATACGGTTTTATGTACGGATTTGTATACTTTTATACGGTTCCTGTCTTCTGAAGTCTTGCATCTTTAATGGCGTTTTCCATCACAAAACCATTCAGGAAAGTCAGCACGCATCACCTAGTAATCCTTGAAAGAAAAATTACGTTTTGTTTCTTTCATACTTACATATTTCCGGTGAAAACTCAATTCCCAATCATTATTTTTGTATGCTACTACTATATCACATTCGAATTATTTATTTTTCTAATTACGTTTCTAAAATTATTTAACAATAAATATACATAATTATTCTAGAATAAAAAATATTATAATATAAAAGTGACTATTGATTGCAAAAACTAACCACTATTTGGTCAAATACCTTCCGGATCTATTTTAATGAGCGGTATTTATGCTAAACGAACTACAATATAGTCCAATATCCTTTGTTTTTCCATTTGAGTGTTGCAGCAAGATTAAACAGATACCAAAGTTATTTATTTATTTTTTTGTTTTGTTTTTTTTTCTAAGTGTCCATTATTCATAATACCGTTTTGGTCCATCGAATCTGTGGCCAAAGACCATCTCTCACGGATTTTCATTGACTAAGAAAAATCAACGATGAAAACCACACGGAAGTGGCCATTTGGTATTTTTATCCCTATATCTATATACAGATTGTATACAAGTATTAAGAAATGTGTACGCTATTTTGAAACGGTAGAATGCGCGAGATGATATATATATATAGTTTTTTTCATTCAACATCTCAATATATATATATATATATATAGTTTATTATAGCAAAAATAAGGTTAACTGGAGTTGTGTTTTTTTTTTCTCCTTATTACAAGATTCTGGAAATATTAAAATAATATATATTTAAAAAAAAAAACACACAGGATGGGGGAACGAACAAATAACCACAGATTTCTGCGCCAACAATGTTGGAAGAAGCGAGAATATCTCTTTTTTAAAAGAAGTCTTAATTGGCTCACTTTGAATGCGACAAAAAAAAAAAAAAGTGGAATTTTCTAAAATATTTTTATTGTTGAATATTACTGATTTATTTTCATAAAACTCTATGTTTGTTTGTTCCATTTTTTATTTTTTTTATTTTTTATAGTTTGATATTGAGACCTAGTTATCTGTGATATTGCTAATGCGATCTTTTCTATTTGGAACATTTCTGTTCAGTATAAATTGGTTTTGGGCTATAAACCTAATTGGAAAAGCGACAAATTTTATTTAAACTTTAAATATTTTCCCCTACTGCATTAACCTAAATATAGGCGGTACTGTAATCCAGAAGAGAGCGCCAATAACTATGAGCCAATCACGGGTATTTTGCACATTTAACGCCACAGATTCCATAGAACTATTTTCTAAAAAATAATTAAAAAAAAAAAAAAAAAATGAATGTGGTGTGAAACACTCACACAACTTTCTTGTACTCCAGTTTCCAAAATTGTAATTGACAAACTTTATAGTTAAAATACTAAAAAATTTAATGAAATTCGTCGATGTTTTTATGGAGAAAATCACAAAAACTGAAACAACTGTACCGTAAAAACGCACTTCTAGCGTTCTGATTTTCTTCAAACTCGCAAATTTCAGCAACATATTTAATTCTAATTAATATTATTTAGATGATAGAATTGTGTAATAAATTAAAATGGCACTTTAGAGGAAACCGTAATCCCACAAAAAATAGCCTTGAATAAGTTTTCCCAAAGAAATGTAACAAATAAAAGTTGTAGCTGTTTGTATGTCTAGTTGATATATCAAGTTTCAAGAAAAAATCGTTGGAACCATTTTTGAGAAAATAGCAAAAAAAAATTCAGTAAAGTGGTACTTCCGGTTGAGGAATCATGGACAGAAAAACCTATTAGTCTGATCCCATGGTGATAACTAAACGAAATATCAAGTTTGAACTTTCTACGATTTTTCGTTGTTCACATACATACATACACGTACATACCCGTACCTTTTTTGGACTCAGGGACCTCAAAATGGATATTTCCAGTGAAAACTCGATATCGAAAATTTGACACGATTAAAATACCTTATTCCTCTTTACTAGGAGTAAGAGAAAGTAAAAATGTCAAATAAAACTGATAGTGTAATCAATAAACACCCCAGTGTGGTGCGTGATACAAACATTTAATTGAAGTCATCCCTTTTTTCTTTTTGAGCCCTTCACTCTCCTTAAACCATTTTTTTGTAAATAAAAATTGAAATTTTGTTCTAAAAGTTTAAATTAAAAAAGAAAAAAAAAACTAAATTTAAAATTTCCTAGAGGGGGTGTGGTAAATTGTTGTGAATAAATAAGTGTTTGATTTCAGTTAGTCTTACTTCAGTAAACTCATTAGCTAATTAACAAAACTAAATGTGAACAACAATTATTGCAATGCTTGCATTAACGTTTGCTTATCAACAAGAAACATTGCATATATTATAATACAAAATACTATTGTTTTTGTAACTATTTTTCTTTGTATTCGTACGTTTGCAGACTTCGATGGCTGAGACATGTACAGAGGATGAGCAAAGATAGAATGCCGAAGAGAATAAAGGATTACACCCAGGTAGGGAAAAGAAGAGTTGGTCGACCGAAATTTATAGGTGGTTGGATCAGACTGGCAAGGATGCTTCCAAGTTGGGAGTTCCTAGATGGTGGTTGGCGGCCATAGACAGAGAAGAGTGGGGAAAGTTGTTGCTGGAGGCCAAGGCCCGTCTCGGGCTGTAAAGCCGAAGATGTATGTATGTATTGTTTTTATAACTATTTTTCTTTGTATTCGTACCTAGATGTTTGCATTTATATAAATTATCCATGATTTGGTCAGTGTAACATAAATAAATAACTAAGGTGCCACGGTAGCTGGTACGCTATCGTTGATTAGAGGTACGGATTCCAAGGCTGAGGAATACTGTGGTAATGGGTTCAATTCCCGGCCAAAAATCTTGCATTTTATTTCGTATACATTATAAGTAACAAATACTAAAGTAAGTTTGCTATCCTTCCCTATCAATACGCATTATTTTACCACTTCTTTACTTATAAATAAATAAATAATCTTTTCAATAACATTTCTATCGTAAGAAATAATGAAATGAATGGAATGTCGAAAAACTGACAAGAGAATTTATAGTAAAACCACTCTATGAACTAATTATCCTATACAACATCCTAGATACAGCTAGGATAGAATGATTGATAGTTTTGTACGAAATGTAAAGCCCCCCCTACACACTCTTGAAGTCCAGTGCTGGAATAATGTCCAGTAAAACAAGATGATCACCCTAGAGGCTGTCATAATGTCACTCCTGCTGGACTTATTCCTAATCATATCATAATATATCTTAATGTCGTAATTTCTTGTTAATATTTGATTAATTAATTTTGAAGGAATACTTATCCAGTAATATGAATAATCCTGAAAGATTAATCTGCCTTTAATTTCAACAATAATGGTGAAGATTTATATATAAATTATTTCTCAATTCATGGGCATTTTTTGTTAGGCTAGTTACAGGAGAACAAATTCAGCTATGATATTTCTCTTTATTCTCTTTAATTCAGTAAGCGGAAGTAATGCAATCGTGTCTAATTTTCGAGATAGAGTTTTCGCCGGAAATATAGGTTTTGAAGTGGTTTTTAGAAGAAAATGGTCTGTATGATAAAAATTGAGAAGAAATTATCTGTCAAAATTCCTTAACCGAAACAGCAATTTTACAGAATAGATTTTTCATTTTCAATCTTTGTGCCATTTTCTCGAAAACGTTGTTAACCATTTTCTTTAAACTTAGTTTACAACATTTAAGTAAAGAGTTACAACATTTATTTCAATTCATTTCTCTGGGAAAATTGAAATTTACATATGAGGGGGGTCTTTGGGGAGAGATGTGGGAAAAATTTTTCCTCTAAAATGCAATTTTAATTTATTAAGTGCGTTTTTTACTGAACAGTTTTCCCAGTTTTTTTTGCGATTTTCTCCACAAAAATACCGACGGATTTAATGAAATTTGTTACACTATTGCCCGCAAGGGGTATCTGTTGCATGCAGTTACTAGGGAAGTAGCTACCCCCACGGTTACTCAGTAATCATGCACTTCGTCAGAACAGTACACAATACACTTAAACTACGTACACAACACTCTTTATAGTCAAGGACAAACAAAGGACAGAAACTAGGGTCTCCGTTTCTAGTTAATTGGCGTAAGCCAAGGGAGAAGAAATGGATTAGCTCATTGGTAGCGCGCTGGTTCGAATCCAGCATACTGCCCTTAGATTTTCTCTTCCTAAGAGCGTCTACAACTCACTGTCCGGTGATGGGCTTGGAGGTCGACAGTGCATCGAGAAGACTCCGGGGGGCACAATAGATCTTTCAGCTTGCAGTGCAATAATCTCTTACAACACTGTCAATCCACACTAACTATGATGAATACGAGGAAGATAGATAGATAGATAGATTCTACCGGGGGAAATGGCTATTCAGCCTACGCCACCGCGACACCCCAGGGATCTATTGTGGCACCCCCCTAGTTGGAGACCCTCCCCCTATCCTGTCCTTAGCCGGACTGTGGAATGGGTGGGGGCTCCCAGGTGGTCAATCAGAGCACCTGCTATCAGAGCACTCTGTCGAGTCCTGCTTGCCTTAAAAGACTTAATAGGTCCGAGAGAGGGCCCTGGCTGAGGCTTGTTGGCACCAGCTTCTCTTTACCAAAGAGGCGGTACCTTAGCCAGACCAGCCCCTCGCACTGACATACCACATGCAGTGCCGTCTCCTCTTCTTCCTGACAAAACCTACACAGGCTATCCGTTGCCAGGCCCATGCGATGCATGTGCTTATTTAGTCTACAATGGCCAGTGAGAGTGCCAACTGCTATCCTTATGGCCACCCGGCCTAGTTGGAGTAATTCTGCAGTTAGCTTGGGCGAGTAGCTATGGATAAACTTTTTCGCCTGCCTCTGGCCTGGAGTTTTGACCCACCATTCCCTTGATCGGTCCTGCATCCATAGCTTAATGGATGCACTCCTGAGGCATCTTGAGACACCGCAGAACGGCTCCGGCCCGATAAGCGCTCTCATTGAACCCTCCCGGGCCAGGCGGTCCGCCGCCTCATTGCCTCTGTGACCCGAGTGCCCAGGTACCCAAACCAGGAAGACCTTATTATGGCTACTAATTTCCCTTAGTGCACCTAGGCAGTCCCACACCAGCCTTGAGCTGATCTCCCACGAGTCAATTGCCCGCAGAGCAGCCTGGCTATCCGAATAAATGACGACTCTGGAGTTATACACTCCCCGTCTTCTTATTTCGGCGGCGCAGATAATAATCGCGACTAGCTCCGCCTGAAAGACCGTAGCAGCCTTCCCAGGCTCACCGAGATATTACATCCCGGACGAGCCCCGTACACGCCGGCTCCCACTCCATCTTCCGTCTTGGACCCGTCCGTCCGTGTGCCACATAGATTCGCCTGCAATTGGCGGCCCATTCTTCAGGCCCCTCTGTCTAATATCAGGACTTTGAAGGGTTTTTGGAAGTCATACCTAGGAGTCATTATGTCCGTAGGCAGGCCCAAGATCGGGTCCGCCTCCAGCTCCTCCCATAGATCTTGGTACCTCCCAGTATGCCTGGGATAGATGGGCGCTTCCCTGTTGTAGTCGTGCCACAACTGCTCTTGCAACGCCTTGGATGTAAATGTGGAAGGTTTAACAGGACCTCCAAGGCCGCAGTGGGGGTAGTCATCATAGCACCAGTCGTACTCAGGCAAGCCAGCTTTTGAATACTTCCAAGCGCTCCCGATCCCCCCATCTGCAAGGTCTTTGTCCACCACACCACCGCCCCGTGTGTACGTAAAAGGCAATACGAGGAAGACCTCGACAATGACTTCGGTTGGAAACTTTGTTCTGAGAATGTTCTTTTAAAGAAGTTTACGGGGAGAGGGGGAAGTTAGGTTTACCTCAAAAAAGTCATTGTATTAAATTTAGATTCTCCAATTGATGTCAAATTCTGGACAACTAAACATTTAGTGAAAATCCATAAGTTTGAAGAAAACCGACAATTATAATAATTATGACGTAATTGCAGTAAGTAAAAGTCGAGTGAATGGTTCACACCAGATTTTTTTATTTTTTTATAATGATATTTTATTTAGTTTACATAAAATATTTTAACAACAGAATAACATGAACAAAATAACAATATCAAAATTAATATATATTGTCACCGCGTATTATATTTATACAGGTACATTTAATCTCAACATACCGGAAGGAAGTTACACAATCATAATTTTGTATTTTAGACAGGATTGTGTTGAATTAAATAATGGAGATTTTATTATTGGTTTCATGAAAAAGTTGAAACCAGAACCACATGAAAATATTATAATATCATATTTAATTTTTCTGTAAAATAATAAAAGTGTTGTCATGTTTAAATGTTATTCAATATTACACTTGAATATTCGAAATAACTGAAAAGTGGAAAAACAAAAGTTCAAATTTTATACTTAGAAATATCAAAGAACGTATTCTTATCATGACAATTATTCATTATGAATGAAATCGGTGAAAGCAATCAATTTCACGTGGTTTAACCCAGTTGAACACACTGATTGGTCCAAATGTGGATATTGTCCAAGCCGTGGGAGGGGCAAAATTATATATAACAATACTATTCTGGGACCATCCATTTCAAATATTACAACAACAAAAAAAACCTGGTGTGAAACACTCACCCGACTTTCTCATACTGCAATTTACATAGTTACATAATTCACTAATTCTCTTCAAACATAATTCTTTACCGGAAGTTGTTGAGGTTGGTTCCGCAGAGTTGGAAAGCATCAGAGATATTTTCCGTGATAGCCAGCTTCTTTCATCGTCCGATTTCAGGCGTTCACCCATCATCAGGATGTTTTTGTCAAACAGTGTAATAACACAGACTTGCACAGAACAAAGAGTGTATCAACTGTATTTGCTCTGTGCAAGTTTATGTTATTATACTGATTGGCAAAAACATCCTGATGATGGGCGAACGCACGAAACCGGTCGATGACCAAAAAGAGAAGCAGGCTATTGTATTGGAATCAGTTATCAATCAGTTAAGTGCCAGTCATACACGAGATATACATCAGTATCAGATCAGTATTATAGCAGTCTTCATCAGTTATACATCAGTCATACATCAGTATTGTAGCAGTCTTCATCAGTTATACATCAGTCATACATCAGTAATGTATCAGTCATATATCAGTCATACACGAGTATTAGATTAGTATCAGAGCAGTCTTCATCAGTATTCCATCAGTATCAAATCAGTATTCTACGAGTTATCTACAAGTTATCAACCAGTTCAGTCAGTTCAAGCAGTTAAGCTTCACACATCGCGAGCGCGTCCCTATTCATTACATCTTTAAACATTAATCTTTTAAACATTACATCTTTAATATTTTTTATTAATCATTTCATAATTCATTTATAGTTGTGCATCTTAGTTCATCTAATTTCAAACACTTTAACTTAATCGTTAAAATATAGTCTATTTTCGTAACTCAGTAGTTCGTATTAAGAGTAACAACTCTCTAACTAACAATCACTTCAACTCCCTATTCAAGGCATCTGATTCCAATACATCTGGTGGCAGCGACTAGGATCCGAACAGTGATTCCAATACACTATCACGGAAAATGTCTCCGATACAATTCTTACTAAATGCTTAGATGAATTTGAGAATCTGAACTTAATAAAAAAAAGACTTCATTGAGAAATGCTTACCCCACTAAAAACAAAAACAAAACAAATAAAACACAAAAACTGAAGAATCTTTTAACATTAATGACTTAACATTTGCATCAAACAAAATTCAAAACAAAATAATAATTTTAATAATTTATGGGGACTTCCGTTTAATTTAAATCATAGTAGCCATTTTCAGGAAAAAAAAAAAAAACGCAAAAAAAAATCTGGTGTGAAACACTCACACAACTTTCTCTTACTCCAGTTCTCAAAATTACAATTGACAAATTTTATAGTTTATGTATCAAATTTAATGAAATTCGTAGAAAACTGAAAAAACCTGTTCAGTAAAAGCGCACTTCCGGTTTATTAATTTACTTGAAACTTGGAATTTTGGCCATCTATTTATTTCTAATTAATTTTGTTTGGATGATAGAATTGTATAATCAACTGTGATAGCACTTTTGGAGAAAAACATAACCCCGCCTCACATTTAAGTGTCCTTAAATGAATTTTCCTTGAGAAATGTTTTAAATAAAAGTTGTACATCTTTGTATATGTAGTTTATATACGAAATTTCAAGAAAATCGACGGAGGAGCCACTTTTGAGAAAATCGCGAAAAAGTGGAAAAAATCATTTAGTAAAGGTGGTAAAGTAAACGCTCTTCCGGTCATCCGATTTTTTTTGAAACTCAGAATTTCAACCACATATTCAATTCTAATTAACATTATTTAGATGACAGAATTGTCTAATAAACTCAAATAGCACTTTAGATGAAAATCTAACCCCACCTCTCCACCAAAAGTACCCTTAAATGAATTTTTCCAGAGAAATGTTTCAAATAAAAGTTGTAGCTCTATGTATGTGTAGTTGATGTAGTAAGGGTGAAGAAAATTTTCAGCCACTTTTAAGAATATTGCAAAAAAGTAAAAAAAAAAAAACTCGTAAAGTAGTACTTCCGGTTGAGGAGTTTTAACAGATAACCTACAGTCGGATCCCATGGTGATACCTAAACTGAATATCAAGTGTGAACTTTCTACGGTTTTTCGTTTACATACACACAGACCATTTTCTTAAAACCATTTTTTTGGACTCCTGGGACCTCAAAACGGATATTTCCGGTGAAAACTCGATATTGAAATTTTGACACGATTACATTACTTCCTCTTTACTTCTAATAAAAAAACATTTAGCAATGTAACACTTTCGGATAATGGCATTTGTCCGAAACCTTCGAGGTAACTAAATTGAAACTGTGGTAATTATAAAGTTTGAGCTTCTTACCCTTTTTTGATCTTGTAATATTTGATACATACACATAGATCATTCATTAAAAACATCTTAGTTTGTAACATTTTAGGCGACCTCAAAATTTGTTTTCCATTGAAGACTAAATTTTATAAATTTTGTCTATCACAATACTTCCGGTTCTACGAAATAAGGGAAAAGAAAAAAAAAAGAAAAAAGAAAGATGGTGAAAAAAAAAAATATTGAATAATGTTTGAAACTTGGGAAGAAATTGAAGGTATGATGGAGAAAGGGGGAACTAGTAATATCTAAAGGATTAGCCGATATAACTCACTTCTTGACTTATCCCATCTTAACACTTGGAAATGGTCATGATCCGGATCAAGAGTGTAGTAAAGTAAGCTGCGAAGGGACTTGGAATGGAGGATCTTTATAAATGAGTTGTAGATAGGAAAAACACCTTCATATGAGTGAGAAGATATTGATGGTAAGATTATATATAGATGGTTTTTACAGATGTTGAAGAATGTAATACTGGATTACTATGGCTTTACTTACAAAAGAGTTAATATAATATGGGATTCACATGTGAGAACAGAATACATGTCAGCTATGTCTAAGATGTAATGTATGATATTCAGCAGTGCATTAAACTAATTTTACGAATATTTAAGTCTGATTTTCGATTCATTTCCAAATGTATTCTTCACAAAATTGAAACTGAAGTAATAGAATATCAAAACTATAGAGCTGTGTGTAGTCTTGTTTAATTAGAATACCAACCAAGCTTAAAGAAATCCATCGTATTCCAGTCAATTGAATTGCTTCAAAATCTGAATGAATTTTTCAATTTTTTTCATTTTTTCATCATACAATTTACTTGTATGTTGCTTTATTTGAAATTCATAATTTTGGCAACACCTTTTATAGTACTTAATATTGACGATGGTGTCTTATATAATAAACTGATTATATTCTAAAGGAAAGCCCCTGTATACTTATCAGAATCAAACACCCCTTAAATGAATTTATTCCGACAAATGTTTCAAACAAAAGTGATAGGTCTCTGATACTCTTGGGTGTCTTTAAGCAGAATATTGCAAAAAAAACTGTTCAGTAATATTGGAACTTCCGGGTCACCAATTTTTTCAAACTTGAAATTTTGGCATAAAATAAAATCAAACTTGAAATTATGATTAATATTATCTAGATGATAGAATTGTATAATTAATTGAAATGGCACTTTAAAGGGAAGCGTAACCTTATTCCCCCCATACAATACTTATTAAATGAATTTTCCCGGCCGGTTTCCCCCCCAAAGAAAACAGTATCAGAGACATTTTCCGTGATAGCGTGCTTCTTTTTGTGGTCATCGACCGGTTTCGAGCGTTCGCCCATCATCAGGATGTTTTTTGTTACACTTCTAACTCTTCTTCTTCCTGTAGCACTACGGTCCTTAAAGGACCTTGGCTTCCTGCAGCAGATGGTTCCAGACGTCCCTGTTCATAACCTTCCTTCTCCATTGCCTTACTTTCATGTTTCGGAGATCGGACTCTACATCCTGCAACCATCGCAGTCGGGGCCTTCCCCTTAGTCTTCCGCCGCCCGAGTGACCTTCATATGCTCTCCATGGTGCTCTCTCTCTTTCATTCTGTGGAGGTGACCTAACCATCGCAATCTTTCCAGCTTTACCACAGTGACTAAGTCATCCTCCTTAAAGAGCTGCTTCAACACAGCGTTCTTTCGGCACCGATAAACGCCGTTTTCCATTGCTGGCCCGTATATATATCTCAACATTTCGGAATCAGTATAATATATTTTTATAAGGTAGGGTGGTTAACTCTACGCCCAACTCGCAACCTGGAGGATCAGAGGATTTGAATTCAGGGTTCCCTTCCCTTAGGCAAGTTGCCTTCACCACATATACTTTTTATTGCACTGTTCAACAAAAAAACATCCTGATGATGGGGGCGAACGCTCGAAACCGGTCGATGACCACAAAAAGAAGCAGGCTATCACGGAAAATGTATATGATGCTTTCCAGCTCTGCGGAACCAACCACCACCACAACAACAACAAAAAAAGTCATAGACCAAGTTAGGTATAATACGAAATTTAAAGAAAATTGTTGGAGCCGTTTTCCGGAAAATCGCAAAAAAACTTAAAAAAAAAAAAATTATTGAATAAAATGATATTTCTGGTTGACCAATTTTCACCCAATTCTTATTCGGGTTCCTCTGGTAGAATTTTAACGAAGTATCAATTTTGAACTTTCTGTGATTTTTATCATTTTTGAGTCAAGGATTCATTGGGCCCCTCAAAACGTGTATTTCCGGTGAGAACTCGATATCGAAAATTCAAAAAGATCGTAATACTTCCTCTTACCATGAATAAAAGAAAAATAAATAAGGCAACTGATATTTTATATGTCGGACAGAATTACTGTATAAATGAAATCTCTAAATATTATAGCATTTAATTATGGTGGATGTAATTTGCATACTGTTACAGTATTTTACAGAAATGGTAAATTACAATTTTATTAGTAATTTCCTTAAAATATACTTGCCCCATAATAGTTATTCAACCAAATTAAAATAAATGTCTACAAAAACTTAATAAAAAAAAAAAAACTAACATTAAAATGAAAACAATAGATATAGGATAGGTAGTTTAGAATCAATGGAGTGTGTGATGAAGTTAATAGTGGACAGTGAGTATTTTAGGAGGGTAATATGTGTGTGTGAGAGAGAGAGGGGTAATATCATCAAACGGTTCCTCTCCAGTGTGGTGAGTGAGAGGGAGAGATAGAGAATTTACTCCAGTTAACAGTGGAGGAGATAAAGAGATTCTCCATACCATGACCATACACAATACGTTGTACATTACAGTAGCACATATTACACAACGCTGTTCCCCACTAATTCTGTTCATCGCACTGATTTTATTTTGGATTTAAAAGGATATTATCTCTACCTATTATAGTGAATTCTATAAAAACCAGCAGACGTATCTTTTATCTTACTGCAATTATGCAGAATGCTTAATATCTTTTCTGAATTCCAGTAGAATCGCGTATTACACTGAATCACACTTTGGAAACAAATACAACTTATAAGGCTACAAAATTTATCGCTGGTATAGCGACATTTAAAGAAAATCGTGAAAACTATTTTCGAGAAAATTGGGAGGGGGAAAAGAAGAAAAAAATAATCTTCGCTTTCTGGCTGACGAATTTTAACTGAAAACTTCTTGACTCCTAAAATCCTCCATGTTAATCCTAAATGGATTTCAAAAGTTCGTGGAGGTTCATGCAATCCAATCATTTTTATTTTCACACATGAACATACAAGAGGGAGGGAATGAGGGAATGTAAAATGGACAATAAAGAGAGACCATTCTCTAATCTTTCGTATTCGTGGGAAAATTTACCTACTTAGTTTTGACATCATCACCTTGCGGTGTAGAGGTTTTACAAAAACAGCGGGACATTTTTTTTTTGGACTCTGGCCAACAGACTCCTTGTCCGCTGATTCCTCTTTTTACATTACCAACCATCTTATCCTTCTTCTTCGTCTGAGTCGCCTGCCAGAAATCCTAGTCAGCACCGCCTTTATAGGTAACCGATCTTCCTCCATCTTGTTTACATGGCCGAACCACTTGAATTGCGCTCTCTCAAATCGGCTAATAATTTAATGTGGTTCTGAATCGTAGTGTTTCTGATACGGTCTATTCTGGACTTATCCTCAACTTTTCGGAGAAAAACCTCATCTTATAGCTGAAGAAAGCGGCTACGATCAGATTTCTTTATCGACCAATCTGCGGGCACAAAAATGGAGCGGTATACTGTGCTAGTTTTGTAACCTTGGCCACTTCTCTCTTACTGAGGAACTTTCTATTGATATCGGAGGACAACAGCTTCTTCGTAGCAGCCATTCTAGCATCAATTTCTTCCTTTTAACTTCCACTCTCACTAATTATCATCTCTGATGTATTGAAAACTGGGGACCTGCTCAATCTCCCTGCTATTTATTGATACCCACATCGTTTTCTCCGCCCTAGATGATTTTCCCTGGTCCAAATTTTCTCGGACTCCTCTATTCGCTATTCGCCATCAGTACAAGACATATTTCCTAAAATCTGGTGATATTTTCATTTCTCAATTTCTCTTTTAATTCAATATATCTGCCAACTTCGAATTTCAACAATAACACATTTAATAATACACAATCCAGTATTATGTAAATGAGGGAACCGTATGTAGTATAATAAAAAATATGATATTAAACACTCACACAACTTTCTCTGATTGCAAATTATTGTAATTCTAACAGGCAAAATTATTCTTCAAATTTGGAATTTAACTGGCTAGCATTCATTGCAAAGGAGGTGGGGATAACAGTGGTTGACCTGTACTCACGGAAATCTTCTTACAACTCAGGGATTTCTCTTAAATCAGTAAAATAAAATTACTGAAACGTACATAATATCAGTTTACAGTTTAACAACTAGACAGTTTGAATGATCATTGCATAATACATGTATGTGTGTGTGTGTGTGTGTGTGTGTGTGTGTGTGATATGAGTCACACTTTTGTAATTTAAAGCACAGAAGCTTTCTATAAACATTTAACAAGGAGAGTTGGAGAAATCAATGAGAAAGTTGGGGGACAGCTGTATTTAAAGGCTTTCAGTGGCACATCGATTGCAAAAGATAAACACAAGCACTTTAGCTAGCAGGCTAATCATTTTAGGTTAATCATCATTCTACTTGTCTGTAGATAATCTATTTCATCTGATTAAGCTAATATTTTTCTGAAAATTTTCACAAGACCGTTTTCTATAAAATCGCAAAAAAACTAAAAATTAAAAAACACCAGTCAATTTGCACTTCCGGTTAATGGATATTGCTCGAAGCCTTCCAAAACGGAATATCCGGTTTGAGTTTCCTGAGATTAATTTATATATTTATTTATTTATTTTTTTTTTTTTACCAGATTAAAATCACGTAAACACACAGAAACATACGGTGAAAATTTCAAAATTTAAATTCAATTTTAAAAACTTTGACAGGATCGTAATTACTTTCCTTTTAATTACTAAGGAGGAGTAAATGAAACTTAAAAAGTGATGGACTTGTAAATAATGTTCATGGTAATAAACACCGTTAAAAAAGTAAAAATCATCGGAGCAGCTTTTCATGAAAATTGTGAACAAAAAAAACTCCTTGTGTATCCAAACTTTATATTATTATGTTCACACCAATTTTATTCCACAATATTTTCAGAATTTTCAACTAGTTTACACTCTTTACAATCAAACAGTTTGACAGGACCAAAAAATTAATTTTATGAAATATTCCAATCATGGAAATCCTAAGAAATTTGTGGAAAACTGTACAAAATATGCGAAAAACCAAACGAAAAATTACATTTTTACAGCAGCATTTTTCTCATAGATTTTTCGTTTCATAGATTCATACATATCACGTTCATTCAAGATAAAAATTAATTATTTAATTAAGACTTTTTTTTTTTTTTTTTTTTTTGTCTCAACTCGTGAGATAAACATTGTTGAAATATGAATTATATTAATACGTATTGATGAAAATGAAAATACGTAGCAGAGAGAGAGAGAGAGCGTAAATACGTAGCAAAAATAAAATAAAAATATCAATACACATAATTCAGATTAAACAAATACGAAAGTAGTGCATTGCCGTTACTATAGAACAGCGTAGGAACAGCCACAATACTAAGACTACTCCAGCGGTCTATACTAGTAGAAAGGAGACGACGGGAAGGACATACTCCTATCCAGAAGATAGAGCAAGAGATGGAATGAAGGGTGCGCGGTGTTTCAGGTTTCTACGCTTTATAATACGGTGGGAGCCGGGGGGGGCATTAATGCTAAGCTCCAAGGCTGGCTTAGGATTTAGCCTCGCCATAATCTGGATTATAGGGTAGGCAGCTAATCCCCCTAGCTACACCTCGTTTTATCTCCGGCTCCCCCCTTCGTCCCATCCTCTATAAAGCTTGCCTTACTCTCTCCTCTCTACGCTGTTATGTCGGGTGCACGCTAAACTTTTAATCAATAAATACTGGAATAAAAAATGTATATATATAACATACTATTCTCTCTTATATTAAAGAAAAAAAAAAAAAAAAATAACTAAGTCATTATTTAAGTTAATATCATTACTGGAAATATATCAGTTTTGAACTATAACACATAGTTCAAAATTCTATTATTTTCTCTTAATCCTATAAAAGCACGTTAGTACTCTGACCCTGATAAATTGAATTAACACCGGAAATACAAGTTATGAAAACTCCTACGGTTAAGGAAACTAAATTTTGCAACTGCTAACGGTATAACTCGAAAAAAAAAACTAAATATTGTAGTGAGTTCGATATATGTACGTATATTGCATTGTATATATTTTTTTTTTTACTTCGATAAATATTGCTATCGCTGGAAACTCATTTTCAAAAATTAAGTTTTCACCAGAGATACACGTTTTGAGGGTCCTCATTAGGAACGAATACAAATCTCAGGAAACCCAAAATTAGTAATTCCGTTCGTTAGGTATAACTACTTACAATCGTCTCTGACTTTGAATGTATCGGGCAAAAACCATTCCAACCGGAAGTGCGACTTTACTGAATGGTTTCTTCTTTTTTTTCAAAGTTTTTTGACGATTTTCTCGAAAATGGCTCCCCACGATTCCAGTATACGAAACTTCGTATACTATTTACATATACTCGTACTTATAACTTTTATTTGGAACCTCTTCTCGGAAATATTGTTTTTTTTGGGGGAGTGGGGGGAAGTCCTGTGGAGAGTAGCGTTATGCTTTCCTTTAAATTGCCCACCTCATTGTAATGAATAGTTCTGCCATCTAAATAATAATAATAATATGCATTAGTAAGCTTTGCTAGAATTTCAAACTTCAAGAAAATCGCTTAACCGGAAGTGTGATTTTAACAGTATAGGTTTTTGAGTTTTATGGAGTTTTGGGGGGGGGGTGATAAACCTATTAGTTATTATGCCCTACTTCCTTCCAACCATTGCTATAATAATGATATTACTTCCGCTCAATTAAGACATCAGTCAACTAAAAAAGCTACTATCTACTAACTAAACTAAAACTTTTACTATCAGAGACATTTTCCGTGGTAGCCTGCTTCATTTTGTGGTCATCGACTGGTTTCGGGCGTTCGCCCATCTTGCACAGAGCAAATTCAGTTTATACACTGACTGCCGGTGTATATTGACTGTCAGTGTATAGACTGTCATATAAACTGTATATAAAGAGATTTTTAGATAGAGATTTTTTAGATTTCATTTTTTTTAATTTTTTAGATTTTTTTAGATTTTTAGATAGAAATGTAGATAAAGAGATTAGACTGTCATATAAACTGTATGTATAGACTGAGTCAGTGTATAAACTGAAGTTGCTTTGTGCAAGTTTGTGTTATCACAGAGTCTGATAAACGCATCCTGAAAATGGTCGAAAGCCCGAAACCGGTCGATGATAACAAAATGAAGCAGGCTATCACGGAAAATGTCTCTGATGCTTTCCAGCTCTGCGCAACCAACCACCACAATAAAACTTTTACGGTTTAAAACTACATAAGTCTTTGAATTAATTAATAATGTAATAAATTAATTTTTTTTTTTTAAATATATGGGTATCTTTCAGGTATTGAATTAGCCTATGAATAATGTTCTGGTCTTTCCGAAGGACATCCTCTATTCTATCTGGAATATGGTTCAGTGTTCTCAATCTAGAATGTATCGAACTGCCTAGCAATATATGCTTCACTGTCAGGAGTACATTGCAATTACTACATAATAGGAGCTGCATCTCTAGTCATCAGATACCCATTAGTTATTCGGGTAAGGCCGATTCTCAATCTAGCTATCACTACCTTTTCCCTTCTATTTCCTTTATATCTAGTGTCCCAGGGTTTTATTACCTCTTTAATTTCCTTAAGTTTGTTCCCTCCCACTGAGGTCCATTTATTCTGCCAACTTAGGAGATCTTTTCCTTTTAAAACATGGATGACTGGCCATACTTCTTTCAACTACTTCCATACTCCTTTGCCACCAAATCGGCAACTTCATTTCCTATAAATTACTGAGTGTCAGCTGGTGTCCAGACGAAGATGACATATTGTACAGCAAGGCTATTGGATATTCTGCACAATTGGATGTCTTGAATACATCTGTTTCAGGGATAGAAGGGAAGCTAATTGAATCTGAACATAGGAGTTTTTTCGAAAACAGCTATAAAAAATTTCTTTAAACCTGTAATGCTTATTGCATACATTAAAAGATTAATCTTTTTTTAGCTATCTATTGGTCACTGTGTGTACGTGTGCACCAATAATATCTCAAAACAGAAGAAACTGAGGCACCTTAAACTTGATACTTTGTTTAATTATCATCAAGTTTATACATCGAATTTAGATCGGATCAGCAAGAAGTGTGACTTAATTAATTTCTACTTTGTTCTTTTCTTTTTTGTTTCACGCAACCATGTTGCGTTTCTCAAAAAAAAAAAAATGGTTTCAACATAGTTCTTTAAACTTCGTACACTCTAAATGGTCCTGGATCATTTTTTTTTTTTTTGAAATTTATTTAAATAAAAAAAAAAATTCATTCAAGGGGTGGGGCTAAAGGAGATGTGGAGACGATAAATGAACTAAACATTTAAATAGGAAGTTTCGATTTTTAAGTAAATTTATTTATAACCAATTGGAAAGTTGTCTCTCTGTTTCATATCAGATCTTTTATTATATATTTTTTGTTTTGTGAGATTTATTCTAAGGAATATAATTGGGAAATTCTGGAAGAACTGTCCCACCATTTCGAAAAGATTTTCTCTAATTGTAAATCATTTACTGAAAATTCCATCTCTAAGTTTCCCAATAATAATAATAATATTCCCCATAATTTCATCTCAGTTTTATTTTTTTAATCTTTTCTACATCTTTTATAATTCCTTTCGTATATCTTTTGTTTATTAAATCACGAGTATTCCTATTTGTTAAGAGATCGAATACAAAGGCAGAATTGAAAAGGTAGTTTGAGTGGGTTTATATTTTTCCAATTCTCTTATATCTTTATTGATTATTCAAATAGTACATTCAACAAACATATACATTATATATGTTTTAAATATAACAAACAGGTTCACATAACTATTTTAAAGCAATTGAGCGTTAGTTTTATTATTTAAAGAAATAACCATCAGCTACATTATTAATGAACTAATAATATGTTTGGATTTCAGTAAAGAATATCAGCGATTAAAAGCCGCATTGCCTGAACCTATTCCAAAATCTATTTGTGGGTATCAGTATTGGATCAGGCAGGAACCTGACCTGGCACAAAATTTCTCAACCAGGAAGTATCACTTTACTTAATGATTTTTTTTTTTTAGTTTTTTCGCGATTTGCTCCAACGATTTTCTTTAAACTTGGCATTCTAACTATACATCATACAAAGAGCTATATATAACCTGTATTTGAAAAGTTTCTCTGGAAAAATTCATTTATGGGAGATTTTGGGGAGCTGTAGAGGGGGATTATGTTCTCAATTAGTGCTAATGCATTTTATTATATATATATTTGTATCATCTAGATGGAGGCTAGTCGTTTGGAGGAGGCTGTGAGTCGCGCCACAGCTTCTGATCGATTTCTTCCCTATAAGGTGCTCCTGGGTATGTAACGGAGCGTTTATTTAATGATTTTAAACTTAGAGATCTTGCCTGGTTTTTGAAAATCAGGGGAGAACTATTATATCTTAATTACAGGCCATGGTTAGTCAAGGGATCCAGAAAAAAGAAAAGTGTTCTCTCTGCTCCTACAACACTCGTGAAGATTTATTTCACTTTCTTGGTGAGTGTCCTATTTTGGCAGAGCTTTGTCTCCTCCACTTTGGCCAACGCGATCTCTCTAGGCGAGAAATAGTGGACTTCCTATCTTGCGAAGTCCTTTGTTTACCGCTGGTTGCATACACTCGTCAAGCGTGGAAAGTGAGGTCTAAGTGGATCTTGAACCTTCCGTAATATTACCTCTTTCTTTCTGGTCACCTTATTTCAAATAGGATTTTTTTGCTATTTATTATTATTATTATTATTTCTTATAATTTCTCTTGCCAAAAATAAAATTCCATTCTGTTCTGTTTTAATTTAGTTCCTTTTGAATCATTTGAGTTTACATAATTTCTTTTTTCATTTTTTTTTTTGCTTCACCTAATAACCAATATAAAACTGAAAATCTGGAAGTGATAGAGAGCTCCGTTGATGACGTATATAATGTTTAAATAAATCTTGGGGGGAAATAACGTGCACTTTAAATTAAATTAAAATGCATATATTGTTGGAAATTGATTTAAAAAAAAAACACACAAAAAAAACAATGAAATTGTATTAATTTATTTAAAACAATGGGAAATATTCTGGTAATTAACCTAAATTAAATACAGTAAAAAACTGAAATAAAAAATCTCATAAATTCTAAAAAAGTAAAGATTATTTGTTAGATAATTATTATAAAATACAATAAAATAATAAAAATTATAAAAATATATTATGATGAAATATTAATTGAACTTAATAATTATAATAAAAAAAAAAGAAAGAATCATGAGTTAATTATAAGTGATAATGGAAAAAAGTAATTTTATATTACAACGATCTGTAATTTTTTCCTACAAAAATAATTTGAACAAAAAAATCTGGTGTGAGGCATTTAAATGTCTTTCTCTTACCGCAATTCTCACAGTACAAATTCCTTAATTTTGTTAAAAGTGGGAATTTTTATACAAAATGTTCAGTTATATATAGCTCGATGTAATAGGATCTGAGAAGAGTAGAAAGAAACATAAAATTGGAATATCTCTCGCTACTTAGGCAAGGCTAAGTAGGGAAACTCCATATATATACAGCCTTCATATATACTCGTATATACAGAGCGGCAGTCGCCAATCTTTTGATCCTCACGGACTAGCAAGCAGAAAATATTTAATCTCGCGGACCACTACCCTAGTTTTTGGAGAAAGGGAAAGTTCTCCAACTGATTAGAGTGGGCTATTAAATGTTTCTTTCCAAAACAAAATTGACGTGTTTCAACGATTTTTAAAAATTTACTAATTGAAAGGTATTTCAAGGTGGCAAGTTTTCAAATGAACACACTGTATATTTTCAATGAAATAGTTATTTAAACATGGCGGCAACCAAAGATGAGAAAGAAAAGTCAAATGATGATAATGATTAATTAATAAAGTTTACTTAATAATTACAATAAAAGTTATAATATTCATAATATTCAATCAGTGTGAAACATGTTGCTGCTTCTTAGATAAAAATTCATCGATTCTAGGTTCCATTGTACTAACAGCAACACGAAGGCTAGCTTGCAGTTCAAATCGACACAACGGTACTTATTTTTAATTGCCGCCACTGCCGAGAATGTTTTTTCGCGCAAATATGTTGTTGTGAATGGCAATAATATTTTAATAGTCTTTTGACTTAATATTGGATACTCATTTTTGACAGTATACAAAAAATGAGCTCTTGTTATGCCTGAATTAAATTTAATTTTGAGGATGTTGTCGGATATCAGTTCGCCTTAAGCTTTCCTTGCGAATAATAATAATTGCCGAATTTTGTATACTTTTACTTGTTTGTGTTTTGTACAGGGTTTTTTGTCTGTGTTTTGAAAATAAACTTGTTGAGGACCGAGCTTTGCCTTTTTTTTTTTTTTTTCAACCCGTCTCCACTGAGTTTGCCGGAGCAGTCACAGGACTGTTAAACGTAACATTCGGAAAAGGCGGATAACTTCACATCAGTGGGAAGATGGGAAATTTGACTGACGCCACCAAAGAAATCCTCGTCCGTTAACAATTCTTTTGCGGACCACCGCCGTTTGGCACCGCTGCTACAGAAGACAGTCTTTAGAACAGTTTATGCAGCAGTTACAACGCGTCAGCAACCACTACTATCCTTCTCTTTACTCAGTCCAAATCTCTCGCTACTTAATTTCTATTTACGTGTAAAGTCCTGGTAGTTTTATGTCTCCATTTTATTATAGAGTGTTCAGCATCTCAAATGATATTTCTCAAAAACCCTTCCTCACTCATTTTTCTCCTTCTGAAACCTATTATATTAGGCATGTTAGTTCTGACACCTATACAGCTGTTAAGCTCTGCCCATTACCAAATCTTTCTAGTAAATATGACGTCAAGTATGACTTGACTCTGCCCACAGGTGCCAAAACTAAGTTGCCGAGCTATATCTACCCTTAAATCTCATCAAACACCCTCCTTAAAAATTCTAAGAGTCCTAAGGGAGTGCTATTATAGATGAGCAAGTCTCACCCATGGCACCAGACGGGGCACAATCGATCACTAGATGGTCGCAGTGTGAAAACTCTCTCTCAAAAAAAAAGAATAACTCTCATCAAGGCAGTCTAAAACCAGTGCTGATGTAGCATTATATAAGGATGTCTCGAGGTCTCAGCCAATCCCAGAATCTCCCCTGAAAATCAACTATACTAGAAAAATGTTCCGTATAAAATTTATAGTTAGTTAATGTTGCATCTACAAATTTAGTTTAGTACGCACAAATAAAATAATTTTTTTTCCCATTTCATTATTTATGTATAATGTAGGGTAACTTCCATGTATAAAGGAAACGTTTCAATTATAATTACAAGAGATTCAATTGCACGAGAAAGTCGTGTGAATATTCCACATCAGATACTTCTTTTTTTTCATTATGATATTTATTTATTTATTTATTTTAAATTCATACAAGCAAATGATTATATAAAGGTTAAAAATAATAATTTAATGTGGAAGACGTAAATATTTTTATTAACAGTAATTTTATATTATTAATAATTTTTATTATTTATAGATAAATTTTATTCTTTATTTTATTATAGCATATTAATAGTATAAATTATATATTCCTGGTAAACTTATTATAATTTTGAGAAATCTTTCTATTATATAATAAATTGTGTAGGAAATTATGTGTAAATTTATTTCAATGAAAACTAGATACAATGTAAAAAAATATTATTTTTATTACATGAATTTAATTTTGTCTTCAGTTATTAAATTTTTGAATTGCAGATTTTTTTTTATTTATTTTTTATTTATTAATTTAATTCTTCTTTTTTTTAACGTCAATATATTATGAAGATATATGTTATGCATTTCATATTTCTTGCAAATTTGCTCTTATTTGATTATAATATTATAAAAGTTCCAAGCAGACATAATTAAATATATTTTTATCACAGACATTTTCCGTGGTAGCCTGCTTCATTTTGTGGTCATCGACTAGTTTCCGGCGTTCGTCCATCTTCAGAATGCGTTTTTCAGACAGTGTGATGACAACACAGAATTGCACAGAGCAAATTTAATTTACACACTGACTGGTGGTTTTTAACTGTGATTTGTAAACTAAATTTGCTCTGTGCAAGTCTGTGTTGTCACACACTGTCTGAAAAATGCATCCTGAAGATGGGCGAACGCCTGAAACCGGTCGATGACCACAAAATGAAGCAGGCTTCCACGGAAAATGTCTCTGATGCTTTCCAGCTCTGCGGAACCAACCACCACAATAAATATATTTTGTTCACAGATTAAAAATTTAAATATTACCAATTTACAACTGTATAAACTTTTATAGTCTGCTAAGATGAGTAAGGGTTAAGATGCAGATTTCTTTTTTTTTTTCTTTTTTTTTTTTTTAAGGAATCTATGCACTGCGACCTGAAAGATCTTTGGTGCGTTCTTAGTTCACTTCCGACCACCTGGGAAAAAAATAATCTATGCAGCCAGCACTGCTATTAAATATTTATATTTAAAATATTTTTTTAACTCTTCTGCTTCTTGCTTCCATCCCATTATCTCCCAAATTTTCCAGCCTTGGAAAATTTGGGAGATAATGTAGAAGCATGAGGATAACCTCTGATAGGGCCCTGAGGCGTGGGTGCAATCTCCGCAAGGGAGTCGTAGGGGGGGATAATGTGAAGGAAGCAGAAGCAGGATGGTTAAATATTTTAAATATATTTTAAAAAAATATCAGTTAGAGGAAATTTCGTACGTTGGCTGGCAAAATAAGGTACAAAAGAAACAGGTAGGGCATTCCAAGTTTAAAGTTAACGTAGGGCTGTTTTCGAGAAAATTCCGAAAAATAATAAAATAAAAAAAACCTATTCTATAAAGTTGGCCTTCTGGTTAACCGATTTGCTCCAAATATACTAATAAGTATTGTTGTATGTAGATAGTATAGAAAGTGTAAAGAAAATGGTTGTGAGAAAATTGTGAAAAGGTTAAAAAAGACGTTCAGTAAAGTTCTACTTCCAATTGATGGACAACTTTGTGTCACACATGATTGTTACTACTTAAACGTAATACCAAAGTTTGAGATCTTCCTGTGATATTTTATTCACAAACACACACACACTCATAAAAAGACTATTTATTTCCGGTGAAAACTCAATTTCGAAAACATTAGACGATCGTCGAATCCTTTCCTCTCAGTAAAAGGAAAGTTTGTTTGTTTGTTTTTGTTTTTTTTTTACCTTAGCTTTTCGCTATTCAGCCAAAGACTAGGTTACATTGCGACCACACACGTTTATAATTTATATTAATAAATATTTTGGGAAATTACCATTCCATAAAGAATTTGGATGTTAATTTATTCTTCTTTTTTTCATTTCTTAGTTACCTAGTTTTTTTCTTTACTGTATCTAACTTATATGGTAACTTTAATTGCATTTGTAATTTTTAAACAAATTCATAAATTTGTCAAAAAATTTCTGCATTATTAGAAAAAATTATTTCTTCATAGTGGAAGGGCGATTTCGGGTGATTAAATAAAATAATTCTTTTATTTTCATACTTAGGGATAATGCTTTATTATGTGTTTATTGCAATTGGCTAATTGCAAGTATCGCACGCACAGTGGTACAGTGATGATTTTCTTTTTCCAATCTTAAGGAAGTAATTACGAAAGACGACATTACTTGTAAGTACTTATAAGCATCCCCAGTCTAACAACATAATAAAACACCCTTTTACTTATGGGAAGAACTTTAAGACTCTATTCAGACCTAGACAGAGGAAGTAAAAAAAGTCAACAAATGAATAAGAATAAAAATATTGAAATGGAAAATATTTGTGATAAAGTTCTCTAAATTTAAATTCAATTTTGCACAATTACTGGTTTCAAAATCCATTTTTACCAAATTATTAACAAGAGTTAATAATATACGTTAATATCGTATATTAACGTATATACGATACTAACAAGAGTTAATATAAGTTAATATCGTAATACATTTCTATACGTTTATGGTTTATAACCATCCCTTTTCAGATACTTGTTTTCAACAACATTCTTTATTATTTCCGTTTAAAAAGAGTGAGAGAAGAAGTAGGGAATGAGATTGTAAAGAAGAGAGACATATTATGTATGTATATCAATTGGTTCTGGCTAAAAATGAGGAGAAATAGGGATACTTAATCCACGTACCAAAACCATATTCCGTACATATGGAGGAGTTGGGTTTTTCATAGGAATGTCTATTTTAAGTCCGTTTGATCCTTAAAAGGGTTTTGTCAGACTGAGATATATATATATATATAAATATATATGGGATCATGAGGAAGGACAGGGAAAATAGGGGGTTTTTACTTGGAGAGGACGGTACGATGTGGGAGGAACAGGGACAAAGGGTGGTAAATGGGGAAATCTTTCAGCCGCAGATTATGTCTAACGTAATCCCAGGACCTCTTAGGTGAATGAAGAGCAAGTACTATCCAATGAACATACGAGCATTTAGTCAGTACATACGCACAGCCGTATATACACTTCTCTCTCTCTCGATATATATATAAAATAGGAAATGTCTGTGTTATTCTCTGTATAATAGTGAGTGTCGCTGGTGGAATAGCAAACGGAGGAGAGTTAGTATGAAGAGCAGACATACTGGGGCCAGCATCGTACTAATTTGCCTCAAACTAGGATCAAAGGGGAAAAGGATAGTAGTATTGAAGTTATTGAATGTCCTGGTGTGCTCTTTAGATTTGTCAGTATAGTGATGGCAGAACAGAGAGATGACGATATAAAGCGGCTGTGTGTAATAGTACAGACAAGAGGTGGGGTTTGGCGGGAAGAGAGGTAGTAGACAGTGTGGAAGTAGTGGGTAAAACGGGTTCCCCCCCCTTCCAGGCACAGACAGAGAAAGACGGATAGAGCCAGGCTGATGAGCCTGGTGGTGAGGTCCGGGTTTAGCTGTGTGGATTAGACCTCTCACACGCTCCCACTCTATCAGTCTATCTCACTCTTCCCTCTTCCTCATCAATCATGGACAGATAATCCGCTTTGCCTTAATCCTTGCTATAGCTCAGACCGAACTGGCTGGTGGACCAAACTACTAGCCATACTGAAAACATTTACCTCTCTAGTTTAATAGGGAAGGGAGTAGTAAACTCCTCGCCCTTCTCCTTCTCATCTCATCTATAACGCATTGTCTGTCTGTCTCTCTATATGAATAAGAACTGGCATTAGCGGTGAATGACGTAATATGATCCCTCCATACGCACAAATGCACCTTGCTTATTGTAAATCTGTTCTATTCAAACTAAATAATCATCATTATCACATATTCTAATTTAAATTGCAAATAATATATACAAATAAAATACAAAAAAAAATCCAAATAAAAGCTTTTTAATTTTTCTTACTCTATAAAAGAGAGGATCACGATCTAGTCTGAGGTTTTTATCAGAAATTGACAAAGTTTCTATAAACATCAAATTTGGCTCATTTATCCTGTAGAAGCGGTGATGAATGGGGGACAAAGTACCAACCTATCAACTCAAGCAGCTAGGAAAGTGAAGATACTCCATTAACATAGAACCAAACTCTATTTTTTTAAATTTAACGGCACAAATTCTACAACTGTCTAAAATAATTTTTTTTAATATTTCATTCCAAGTTTAAAGAAAATCGTTTTAGTCGAATAAATTCCAAAAAACTTAAAAACCTATTTTGTAAAGTGGCACTTCCGCTTAGCTTAATTTCTTCAAATTTGGAATAGTAGAAATGCTTTTTTTTTTCTTTTTTTTAAATTTAAGGTGAGTCAACATCTATGGTCATTAGCGTTCTCTCGTTACAGCTGTAGAGGCTCCTTGGAAGAGAAAATCTATGGGCAGCACAGCTGGATTCGATCCCGGAACTTCCGCGTGGAAGTCCAGTGCGCTAACCACTGACTAACAATGCTTATAATGTACATGTAATGGGGACCGAATCATTAAAGATTCATAGGATCCGAACAGCGAAGAAGCAGACATTAAATGAATTAAACGTGGTTACTCCCCACCTAAGCCAGAATAGAGAGGGGGTATTCGATTCATATATATATATATATATATATAGAGAGAGAGAGAGAGAGAGAGAGAGAGCGACAGCAGAACAGTTCAACACGTTTTTACAACAGTACCTCCGGTCAGCAACCTATCTACTATCTTCCTATTACTCAGCCAGTCTGTCTCTTTATTATTCTCTCACTACAACATCTATTTAACTGTAAAGTCTTGCAGTTTGTGTTTCTATTAATTACTATACAGTGTTCAGCAAATCATCTAGTCTATTTCTACCTCATTCCTAATCCATTCTTTCTAATTTTCTCTCCTTCTCACATCCATTATGAATACTAATATTATATGTGATAGAACAATACATTGTAATGAAATAGTACTTTGGAGAAAGCTTAACATTATTGTTCCCTCAAGTAGCCACAAGAAAATCATTTTCCAGGGAAAATGTATCAAATAAAAGTGATATGCATTTATGTATTCAGACAGCAATTTTAAAGAAAATTTTTTGGAAACGTTTTTGAGAAAAAATGCAATAAAGTCGTCGCACTTCGAGTTGATAGATTTTTGCCAAAAATATTCATAACAGGTGCAGTTTGTAATATCTAGACGGAATATTAAGTTTTGATTTTCCTCTGATATGTCAGAAAAAAAAAAAAAATTCACTGATTTTTGAGTTATGCTTAACCTATATATTCTAGAAAGCAGTTTTTCGAACTCAGGGTACCTCAAAATACGTAGGTATTTCCGGTAAAAACTCAATTTTCACAATTTAACACGATAGTAATATTTCCACTTTCAGCAAGTAAGAGAAAGTAAACAAAAAAAAATTGAAAGACTAGACGACAGCTGATGTTTGGATAAACCCAATTAGTTGAAGATGGGATACAATCGCCAACACGTATTTAATACTTCAACATATTTGAATTTGATACTATTATCTAATCTTTAACTGACAGGATGATCTAATTTCAGTAGGGAAATTCTGTCTAAATAGGGAAACTTTCAAAGTTTACTTTATATATAGATATATGTATGGCTGAAGTTGTATGTATGCAAAATAATCTTTTTTATTTACTATATATAAACGCATACCTCATCTTTTAACAGGTATATATAAGGTAAGACATAAAAGGTAGCAGGTTTAGTTGGTCATAACTCAATTTAAAAGGTAGCGAGATGGTTTAGTAACCCTAGCAGTTCGTGTAAATAAAAACTTGAATATAAGAAGACCGAAAAATATTTTATAAATTATGTCGGCAGTTGATCTTCCTTTTTATACTTGTTTATTTCGCAACTAGTTTTTTTCCTATTTTAACACAATGTTTCTATGTTAAAATATTCTTTCTATAAGCAATAAAACATTACACATGTTGCTAGAGCCAGCCGCTTCTGCGCTACTATCGTCTTCAATGATTCTTACATTCCAATTCTATACCTCGCTCATTGTTCTGAACGGAACGAATGTGCTACAAACTTCAAAGTTAGTTAAAAATCGTAGAAAATAAAACCTGGCAAAATTTTGTCGCTTCAGTCAATCTGAAATCTACATTTAAATAGGAAACAGTTTACAAAGGGGCATTCATGAGCATATAAACTATTATCGAAGTGTCTATACACAAATCATTAGGAATTACTTCAAGCGTTTTGCCTTAAAACAAGCAATCAATTTGTCTTCAATCGGTTTACAGTTAAAAAAGCGTTTTATAGGCGAGAGAGTTTTCATCAAGCTAGGCATCCAACTAAACTTAAACAAATCGACCGTTAGAACAAGCAAGAGCTTTTGACTAGCCATGCCGCTCGTCAAGTTACACTATCTAATTAAATTCCAAGCCTACACACCAGCCAAAAATCATTGACCCTTACTTCGCTCGGCCATACTATACCTCTTTTTTTACTCAATTTCCTCATACCATATTCCAAAAATATAAACTGTATATAAAGTGCAATTAGTGATGCGCTTTTTATTCATTTCTCCATTATAATAAATTTTATAATTTATTTATCTGCCTTTGAGTTGGTTGCAGTTGGACGAATATTTTTTGTTTTTTTTTTGTTTTAATGCATTTTACTATTTAAACTTGAAAGAGCTTTCCTTTAAAATGAAGATTCACTTTAAAAGCTGTTTGCTTTAAAGACTTTTTTTTTTTTATAACAAAATAAGAATTGTAATGGGATCCGAAGAGCGGAGAAACATATTAAATGAATCAAATATTAGTTAATCCCCACTTACAATACTTCAGAATAGGAAGGGACTTACAGTTCGATTCATATAAATAGCGGTACAGTTCATGACAATCTTACAACAGTTTACGTCGAGTTTACAACCAGTCAGGAACCTTCTCTCACTTAACCAGTCTGTTTCTATATAAATCTCTCGCTATCTAACTTCTATATACTTGTAATATGTCCTTGCAATTTGTCAGTTCTTTCATTTACACAATGTTCAGCTTATATTCTAGTTTATTTCTCTAAAAATCCATTCTCACTAATTCTCTCCCCTTCTCACATACATTATAGAATGTTGCTGTAATTTCTCTCACTATTATAAGAGGAAGCATAGCGATCACAAGGGGGGGGGGATACACATCTAAATTCTTATAACTTTTATTTGAAAAATTTTCCCAGAACTACAATATAAGAATCACGCATTACACAGTACCATATATTTTATCTTAATTTATCTGAACTCTCGTTTACTTATATGAATCAAATTAATCTGGCGGTTCAGATCAAACTTATAATGGAATTGATGAGGAGAGAAATTTGGGATTGATTAATTAGACGAGATATGAAGACACTGTTATAATGTAGCTAGAAGCTTACACAAACTGCACTGGACTTGTAATGATTTTTATAGAATAAAAGGTGGGAGTAGAGATATGACACGATGCGATGTATATGGTTGAATCTGATAGATCCATAGATTGATGTCCCACTGGCTTATATACAGGTTCTCCCACTCTAGCCTGCTTAAGTGAGAGAGTACCAGAGAGGGCCCTTTTACTCTCGGTCGGGCCTGTGTTCTCTCTCTTGCCGTTGCCGTTACAAACTTATACATTAATTCATTTTTCTTTCTTTAAATTTAGGTTAGAGAATAAAATGTGTTTAATTGTTCTACATTCAAGTCCACAGACCAAAATTAAAACAAAGTATACTATTTAATTGTTACTGAAATAATGATTTAAATGAAATAAAAATTAAGTAAAAAGGCTAAAATAAAAATATCACTAAATCTTATAAGTTTACAGTTATTACAGGATAAACAAATTATAAGGAAATAAAATAAGAAATTAGGATATATTATCTGAAAGAATCAAACTTAGAAAGATATGTCAATGTTTTAAAAAACTACTAATGTTGCTGCTCCTAGATAGCATTCAAGTGTAAAGTGGCCAGTATTTGTAGCAAGAAGGTTCTAAATTAGAACTTTTATAAGTAGAAATTGTTTCAAAGCTTATTGGGAATTCAAATTCAGTTCGTTTATTTTGAAAAAAGATATTTTTATTAAAACTAAAAACAAAACTACAAATCTGACTAAATCGCTATTGCTATCACACTCTACTATAGTTCACAAAAACTCCGCACTCCTCAAGAAGTATAACGGGCTATACCACTCACGATTTGCCTCTTACATCCTGCTGACCCTGCCAAATCCACTGTACGAAAAACAAGAATTAATCCCAGCTAGAGTTTATCAAAAATCAACTAAGAGAAATACGTAGTTCATAGTAAGAATGTACACATATGGACCAATCAATCGCCCACTGGTTCTAAATTAGAATTTTGTGTTAATAAATTAAACGAACTCCGAACATCTCAAAGCTAAATCATCTAATGTAACAAAAGAGAATAACATAATATGGAGAATAGGAAAGAAAGAAATTTAACAAATAATAAAGATAAAATAAATAATATTGAATAAATATTTTCATTGATAAAAAAAAGGTTATGCATGAAAAGAGATCAAGTGAACCTAGTATATAGCCTATATATAAGAGGGGTATATATATATATGTATGTATATATATATATACATGGTTGAATGAAGGATTAATAAAAACGATAGAAGCAATAATGAGGATGTTGTGATGATCCTCCTAACTATAACACAACACTATATAACGTAGTATTAGTATGGCCTGCCGTGACCCGGGACAAGCTAACTTCTAGCCCTACTACATACAAACAGACAAGACACACAGACACACCTCTTTATTTAATACAAACTGACGCGACTATTACTAACATAAAATTAATAGCTTGCGTATTAATATATATTACTTACTATACTCACGACAATTATCTGTAGGAATAACAAATAAGTTTAAATCATTTTGTGGAATTCTTTAACCTATATTATAATGCAATGAAAACGTCAAAAATTAAAGAATAGTATTTTGTCTGTATGTTTGTTTTCACTGATCAGGTAAAAATGTGAAACACAAGTTACAACGCTCGAATCTGATATTAGATAAAACTAAAACATATCATATACGGTTAAACTATTTTTTTGGCATCATGACCAAGAAATTACAAGTAAAGTTCATCTTAGGGTATTTAATTTCTAATAATATTTTTAAAAAAGACGCTACATAGTCATACAAAAATGTTTTCAGCAAAAAATATTCTGATTAAGCATCATCATTGTATCAGAAGATTTCAATCAAAATCCATCAACCGGAAATGCGGTTTTACTTTGTTTTGTTTTTACAGCTTTTCGTAATTTTCTCAAAACGGTGGTAACATTTTTTGTTTGTTTTCACATTCTACATACATGCCTATCACTTTTATTTTATTTCTCTCTTTATTTAAGATGTTTACAACTGCATACCATATGCAACAAGTAAACAATGCAAATCAAGAAGATCAACAATAAAAATTGTGGTTGACGTTGTGAACGACGGCCTTTCCAACAATGATAGTCGTAAATGCGGCCAATACGGTCTAGTGTGTACGACTATATCTCAAGATTAGTCAGATGGTCCGGTGGTTATCGACGCTTCAGGCGTATTGGTGAGAGTGTGAAAAGAAAGCGGAAACGAAAGAAATTTTTTAGGTCAGTGTGGCCAGGGAGATATAAAAGAGAGCATTGACTATGGTACTTAGGATTTTGGAGTAAGGTTTGAATGTGGTACAGGTTTGTGTCTTTGGCATTCCATATAATTCAAGTTCTTGTCTATTTAGGAGCTAGTATGAACTGGTATAGTTGTCTTTTGCTGTGTAATGTCAGTTTGAGCGTTTGTTTAGTAGTTTTTTTTAACATTCTGTATTTAATGCCGGTAATTTGAGTCAAGTAACACAATTCCATGTTATATGGCGGGAAGGGTTTTTACGCTTCAAAGTGAAGACTATGTGCTTCAGATTTATATGTTGGTTGATAGACCTTGATTCTCCATTTTCGGAGCCAGGGTTTGTGAAGATTGAGATGGATTTGAAGATACCGATTAGCCACGATGGAACGCTTTTTAGTGGAAATATTAGGCGATACAGCATTGAAAGCGCAGTGTTGGGATCTAATTGGAGTTCTGCCTTGTTCAAGATATTTTGGTCGACCAATAGTAAGAAAGTATGGTTAAAAACCTCTAAGAAAAGGGTTGTTCATTCAAAAAGGTGGAACTACAAAAAAATTGTAGAATATTAGTTTAAAGTTAAGTAACATTATATTATGTTTTCTGATATTCAATTTATTGTTAAAATTGTTTTTAAAGTATTTATTATATTTTAATATTTATTAATATATTTCAATAATTGCCACAAATGTTTTTACAAATTCATTTCTGAATTGATTTATTTTATTTAAAGTATAAAATTAATATCAAGAATATATTGAGTTTATAATTTTATCCTTGACTTATTGATGCGGGGAGGAAATTAAGATAATTGTGAGTCTAATGTTAATCATGTTCCAACAGAAAATCTTCAACGAATTATTAAACACCATTTTGTTTTATCAATTAATTTCATAAATAATTCATTTTTTTTTGTGATCTACAATATCGAAATTCTAATATTAAAAAACTTTCAACATAATTCTACATCACAGCTGACTAGATTAAAAACAGAAGTACACAAACAAACATACCAAGAATGAGAGAGAGAGAGAGAGAATAAAATAAATAAAAGGCAAAGTAGGGCAACTAGTTGGCAATCCTGATTTTTTTTCCATTAATCATCTCATGGATTTACATATGATTATTTTTAGAATGACCTCCTTTACAGAAAAGGTCCCGCTCTCTCTCTATACAAACATATATGACAAACTTTATTAACTGACAAAATAAAGAAAGAAAGAGTGAGTGAGTGTGGAAGCAAACGAGAAGAAATCAAACTTGCTTGTTAATGATTCATCACAAAATTATGTGCATATTTGGTCCGGTGACTTCTTTCTTGTTTTCTGTATTTGAATTTTAGAAAATTATTTAGTCAACTATCGAGTGATAAAAGAGAGTTTAAATAATAATAATCAGCAATGATGAAATCAAGTATGCCACCTTTAATGAAATTCCACAACTTTTTCACAAAAAAATCCTAAAAAAATTAAGTTTTGATGGTTGATAAAAAAAATTACGTTATCCTGAACGAAATGAAATAAATTATCAGTTCAGTTCATAGAGAATAACAACCGCTGAATACATCACTCAATTCTATATAGCTAATTAAGTGCTTGTGTAAAAAAAAAAAAAAAATGGGGATTAATTAAAAGTGGCAAAAATCGATGACTAACACAAACACCGTAGTAGACCCCCCAAACTGCAATATCTGTTACAAACAAAAGTATGACAACAGAGATTCGGATGACGCCATCTTAGTATAGAAATGTAGTTAGTGAAATAATTAACTAGAAAATGTTTTCCATGAAAATGTGGAAAGTTACACATAATATGGTTATAGAATGTTAGGCTTAGAATTAACCAATATTAAATAATGTTTTGTGACATTTTATTCATTATTAATAAAAAGTGTTTAATAAACAAGTGTTTGTGCCAAATTTTCACTGGAAATACACGTTTTGAGATTCCCTCAGTTCGAAAAAGTGATTTTTAGCAATTCGTGCATGTGTATGAGTGTGTGTGGCCAGCATAATCCAAAAATGGAAAGATGCAGAAAATACCACTTTATTTTAATACATTTTTTTTACTGTTTGCAATTTTTAATCGAAAATTATATTCTTTATAAACGTAAGTGATGGTTGCTGTCATTGCGGTGAATTGGGAGACCGCCGAACATATTATTTTTGAACGCATTCGTTATGAGGATTTCCGGGCAAAATTATGTAGTTTCTATAGGCTATCATTTTCGCATTGATAATGGATACACTAACCTTGTTGTTGGAAAATCTCACCGCATACGATGCCTTTTGAAAAGTTTGCAAAAGTGGCAAACTAAGACGTGGTACACTGTGAGGAGATTTTCGAGGGTAAGCGGAGCGTAAGTATGGGATATTAGTAATTTATAGTATGACTGTGGAATGAATTACTTAGATTGGGGGTAGTTATCGAATTTTTAGCGGGCCTTTCAGGTATATCGAGTACTGAGAGGTCAATTAGGATAGGAATTTTGTCTGCATGCGTTGAAGTATGAATGTATTTATAGCGTGAATGAGTATATGCATGCGATGCTGTTTGTTAGCTTGTTTTGCTATGAAAGGTACCTTGTTGTGCTCTTCCCTCATATATTCTTGCTTGGGAATCATTCTTGTTTCGGGATTATTGGGGATGAAGTATAATCACTGAGCTGTTATGAGCGAGAATACGGTGTGCATGTATAATGGAGTTGTTGAGGAGAGAAATTAGGTTTGATTGAATGAACGACATATGAAGACACTGTTATAATGTAGCTATAAGTTTACATTTAACTGCACTGGACTTTATAATGAAACTGATAGAATAAAAGGTGGGGGTAGAAATATGACACGATGCGATGTATGGTTGAAATCTGATAGATATCCTCTAGATAGATTCTCACTGGCTTATATACACAGGTTCTCCCACCCTAGCCTGCCTAAGTCAGAGAGTAGTCTCTGTTAACCAGAGAGAGCCTCTCTTCTCTCTGCTGGATGCCATTACATGTTTTTGTTACGCGTAATAAAAAAAATAAATAAAAAAAATTCTCTATAAGCTTGTTATATCAACTACCATATAAAAAGCTACAACTTTTATTTCTCCAGGAAAATTCATTTAAGGGTTTTTTTGGGGCGAAAAATGAGGTGTTACGTTTTCCTCTTAACTGCTATTTCAATGGATTATACAATTCTATCGTCTATATAATATTAATTAGAATTAAATATGTTACCAAAATACCCACTTTGAAGGAAATCGGTTGACCGGAAGTGCGGCTTTACTTAACAGTGTTTTTTTTTTTTTTTTACAGTTCTGCGATTTTTTTCATTATAACATTGACAGGTTTTAATTCAACTATACACATAGAGACCTTTCGACTCTGTTTGAGACATTTTTCCGAGAAAAATCAATTAATGGAAGTTTTTTAAATGAACGGCAGATTATGCTCTCCTCAAAAAAGACGTTTCATAATGTTTAGTAGATTCTTCTTCCATTCATGGTATAATGAAGCTAAACTAGTAAGAATTATATGTTACAACAGAGTTAGTAATCTAACTCGCAACGTAAATTGCAATTGGAGAAAGTTGTATGAGTGTTTCCCATCATATTTTTTACCCTACTGCATTCTTGCTGCCTTATCAAATGGTAATACCTCAGTGGCCATCAAAAAGGATGACGAGTTATCACCGGCGCTTCGGCAGATTGCAATCCAAACCATTGCCGAGCGATACCCAAGATGTACATGGCTTCACATTTATACTGATGAATCAGCTAACCCTAACGGGGAAGCAGGATCGAGGGTTTATTCGGAGCTGTTCGAATTATCAGTAGCAGCGGGTGAACTCTCCACAAATTAGGACGCTGAGATCCTAGCAGTAAAGCTGGCACTGGATAAGCTTAGAACTGTAAATGTAAATGCAGGCAAGCTAGTGATTTTCATCGACTCGCGAGCTACTATACATCCCTGGTGTCACCCGCTTCTCCAGAGTCAACAGTGTTGCTAGCTGCAAAGCTAAGCGCAACCCAGCTGATTAGAGAAGGATGGGCGCTGACTTACCAATGGGTACCCAGTCATTGTGGGATTGAGGGGAACGAGAAGGCAGACTCTCTGGCGAAGAACGGAGCGAAAATGAGCCAACCGCATAATCCTCTCAGCTTCAAAACAGTGTGCTCTTACTTGAGAAGAAATAAAAAAAGCAATGTTCGAAGAAAGCACCAATCCATAGCCGAAAAGAAAACTTGGGCGAAGCTGATGGAACAGCCGCTACCGCATTATTTACAACGTAAGGTAGAAGTGGCAAACTTTAGAGCAGCCACAGTCCACGACTTCCTACCGAGCCATCTTCACCGCATTCGGGTAATGAACTCGCCGATTTGTCCTCTTTGCAACCTAGAAGAAATGACCCAGAACCACTTTTCTACCTGCTCAGGACTGGACGACATGCGCGCCGAACGCGCCACCGACGATCCTTATTTTCAAATTAGCAAACTTAATTGGACCCCTAGAACACGTCTTATGGCCTAAAATGCCTTAGACTCAGGCGTAGGAAAACAAAATATATATATTTTTTATCCTCTAGAATGGAGATTCTCAAAGTGAGGCCGTGATATGACGAGACCATAACAAGATTTTCTTCAAATTTGGAATCCTATCCTATGCTTCTAATGCATATTAATATGTTAGAACCATATATTGTACTCATGTGGCACTCTACTCTTCCCCCAGAACCCATAAAAAATAAAATTTTCCTAGAAAAATGTTTCAAATAAAAGTAATCAGTATTTATGTATGTAAACAAAAATGGTACGCGAAAAACAGGGAAAAAAAAGACACTTCCGTAAAGCCTTTGTATTATTAGATTTGATTGTTGTACTCAAGTATTTCCGTTGAATACTGTATTTCGATAGTTAATCTTAAACCTTATGGAGAAAGTGGGGGGAAAAAAAAATCAACAAACTTCCCTTACACAATTCATTTTATATAAATTATACAATGAACACTGTTTCAATTTTATAAAACTACATACGACGAAAGCAATAAATAAAATTAATAGAAGTTATGAAAGTAGAAAACGAAAAAATAAAATGCATACTAAACAAGTAAAGAGCAAAAAAGTAAAAAAAAAAAAAAAAAGAAAAAAAAGGATATCCCTCCCACCCCATCTAAATGAATGTTAAGAAGGGGGAACAGATGGATTACGTGTGTCTGTCCGTTTGTATGTGTATAGGTTATGTTCTCGTCTCCCTTCCACACTTGCCAACCTCTTTTCTTTCCTTAATCTTCTATATTTCTTAAGTCTTCTCTTTTTACTATAAGCCAGTATATAACCCTACGGTGAGGTAGTAAAAAATGGTAAGGGTACAGGATTACTTAGTGGGGTCTTTGAAAGGATTATTTCTAATTAGATGAATGTAATTAGATTAGATATGGCGGCCATTTAAAAAAAAAAAAATAAGATATAACTTACCACCTACGCTCCCATGAAATCGTTAATAAAAAAATATTGATCGATATAGTTGAAACTTTTTATTTACCTATATAATATATATAAAAAACAAGTAGGGCAAAACATTAAACATGAAGTTTCTATGACTGGAAACTCTCAACATCAATAACCTAAAATAATTTCTTCATAAAATGGAAATATTAAATTTTAGTTACTCTTATGTTGGTAGGCCTGGTAGTATTATGATGATGTCGAAAATAAAAAGCTCACTAAAGCAATTTTACTCACAATTTATACTTCTTTAAGTTTAGACTTGAGTAAGCTGATAATGTAAAATGTAGATGGATAGTGAGTAGTACGAGCGGTATAGTAGTGTTGAACGGTAGTGTTAGCGAACGGTGAATTTTTTTCGGTTAGCTCGTTATAAAACCAATAGATGAAACTTGCCGTTATTTTCCCCCCAATTTTTCAGCCCCTCGGTTTCCTTGTTTACTTGTCAGTTTAAAATAATAATAATGATAATAATCTTTCCCTTACTCCTAGTCGTGTAAACCACAACGCTGCATCTCCCTTTTTGGCGCCTGAACCTTTCTTCTGTGAAATAAGTGACCAAGTTCTCTTCGGGAAGAACTTGGAGATGAGGAGGAAGTGTAAAGAAAACAGCTCTGAAAAAATCCTCCCAGGAATTGAGGCTGCTCTGCTATCAGTTTAAGTAAAAAATCTGGCGTGAAACACTCACACAACTTTCTTTTACTCCCAGTTTTCAAAATTGTAATTGACAAATTTTATAGTTTGTGCATCAAATTTGATGAAATTTATTCAAGTTCATTGAAAACTGAAAAAAATGTTCAGTAAAAGCGCACTTCCGGTTTACTAATTTTCTTGAAACTCCAAATGTTGGCCATCTATTTATTTCTAATTAATTCTGTTTGGATGGTTGAATTGTATAATCAACTATGATAGCACTTTAGAGAAAAACATAACCCCACCCAGACCCCAAAATCCCCCATGAATGACTTCACCAGGAGAAATGTTACAAATTTGTGCTCTTTATATGTGTAGTTCACATTCCTAGCTTAAAGAAAATGGTTGGAGCTGTTTTCGAGAGAATATTCAGCACTTCCGGTCATCCGATTTTTTTCAAACTCAGAATGTCAACTACACATTTAATTCTAATTAATATTATTTAGATGAAACAATTGAAGAGTAAACTGAACTAGCACTTCAAGAAAAACCTAACCTAACTTCTCCCCCAAAAGTGCCCTTAAATGAATTTTTCCGGAGAAATGTTTTAAATAAAAGTTTTACATATTTGTACGTGTAGTTGATATACCAAGTTTGAAGAAAATCGTTGGAGCCATTTTTGAGAAAATCGCAAGAAAGTAAAAAAAAAATTATGTAAAGTGGTACTTTCGGTTGAGGAATTTTGACCGCTAACCTAGTGTCGGATTCCGTGGTGATACCTAAACGGAATATCAAGTTTGAACTTACTACGATTTTTCGTTCTTGAGCTATGCTGTTCACATAGATACGCACATACACACATACACACACACTCACAACACACATACACACCATAACTTATCTTGTTAGTTTCTACCATTTTACTAGTACTGCACTTTAAGTAACAAACGAAATTATCAACTGAAATTAAATATTTTGTTATAACACATGTAATAATATATTGGAGCATTTGAAAAATAAATTTTCCCTTATTAGGGTTACTTCTGAGGAACAAAAAAAAAATATCACACACACATAAAAGGGATTCGGCGTGCTCTGATAAAACTTCAGCGAAGAAATGTAGGTGGGCGTTCAACAAAGTGCAGCAGGCTCATGCTGGTGAAGTAGGGAATGAGAGGGCTGATATGTTGGCAAAGCAAGGGGTTGAAGATGAGGATTTAGCACTTTCCTTCGAACTTGCTCCTAAGACTTACTTATTGAAACAGAGAATGCTACAGGAATGGGAGCATTATTAGTCAAAAACAGAAAAAAGAATTCACACCAAAGAATTTTTCCCGACTATAAGCTCACGAATAAAGTATAAAATTACGGTAACCTACAAAACAACGCAACTGCTCTCTGGGCATGGACGAAACAGGGTATACCTTCATCGTTTCCATATACTGCCAGATCCAGTATGTCCTTGCGACTCTTTATCGTGGCAAACATGGGAACACATCTATTTCAATGTGGACTGTTTGAAGCAGAGAGAGTTTCTTTAATAAGAAATCTTATTGCTAGGGGTTTCAA
>JAAEAF010009584.1:0-35120 GCA_011037195.1 Triatoma infestans
TTAATAGCTCCAAAAATATTGCAATACAATGGTTACCAGGGCATATTAATATATATGGCAACGATATGGCAGATGCAGCCGCAAAATTATGTAATAATGACAGGTATAGTGAGACAAAAATCGACCTACCACTTGACGACTGCCTACGACAGACAAGGTCCATATTATTGCGAGAATGGCAAACTTTATATGAAAGAGAATCCTCTCAGAAAGGAATGTACCATTTCACTAATATGCGTACCATATCTTTGAGACCTTGGTTCAAAAAATGCAAATTATTAAGAGGCCAAATAGTGACACTGACTAGACTACGCACAGGACATGGACGGACAAATAAAACTATGTTCTTATTTAAACTGGTAACGTCTGGTAATTGTGAAGTGTGCAGTGTTGAGGAGAACGTTGAACATGTTATCATGTCATGTAAGAAGTACGAGAGCATCAGGTAAAACTATAACATATTTACAAAATTCACCACACTGACTGACATACTGCACGGTAATATTGACGACATGAAACTTTTATACAAGTTCGTAGTCGATACAAAGTTACAGATATGAATATAAAGTTAAGATTATAATAGTATTATTGGGTATAGTTTCTAATTGTTATTGTTAGATATTTATTATTTTAGTGTTCTTTTAGTGTTATTATTTTAGAGAACTATTCAAGTATGTTTATTAATTATATTATACTTTATTTGTTGTTATTGTTAGAGACTTAGTAAATTATTATTAATAAGCATCAGTATAAATGATAACAAAACTGGTAGTACCTGGCAATATGGGAGTTTCCAATAAAACACCCAAGCAAAAAAAAAAAAAAAAAAAAAAAAAAAAAAAAAAAAAAAAAAAAATAGAGTCACTTTCAAAAGATATAGCTGCAATTAGAACCGATGTGAGTAACTCTCGAGCTGAGAATAAAGAGATACAAAAATCTCTTTCTAATAATACTAAAGAACTGAAAAATGCCCTGTTATTTATAAAAGATAACTTTAACAAACTTAATAATGACATTATTTCTCTCAAACATGAAAACAAAAAATTAAAAGAAACTGTCGAAAATCTACGTTTTCAAATTTCATCCAATAATCAGCTGGTTTTTAAAAATGTTATAAAAATTAATAATATCCCAAAGATTGAAAATGAAACGCTCCCTAATATTATGGAAAAGTTATCTTCTATTATTGGCTTTGAATTTTCTACAAGTAAAATTGATCAGTTATACCGAAAAAAAATTAAATCTGGTATTGGATCAATGATCATTGTGAATTTTATTAGCAGTTGGGACAAAATAGAATTCTTGCGAGTGAAAAAGCAGAAAGGTGATGTGTTCTCAAATGAGATTAACAATACTTTTGAAAAAAACTAATTTACATTAACGAGTATATGTCTCCTTTTAACTTCCGACTATATGGAGAAGCTAAAAGTTAAAATTAAAAGGGTTATTTCAATTTCTGTGGTTTCGAAATGGAAACATTCGCATAAGGAAAGATCCTCATTCTCAAACAGTGATTCTAAAATCACTGGAGGACCTTCTCCAGTTCGACGAAATAAAACCTGATCATCAAACTACAAGAAAAGAGGAAGACACCATTACCAAGTTTACTTCCCCTGCAGCTGCGAAAATTATAAAGAAGAGAAAAGCTAAAACACCACCTGATGCACCAATTACGGATTTTTTCGTCCCCGCACCAGTTCCTCAAGCTGTCTTGAAGACATTTAATTATGATACGAATGCTCCATTGAAAGATCAGTCTCAACAAGTAATGTATGATAGTAATAATTTAAAGGTATTATTCTGGAATATTCATGGTTTTTCAAATTTTTATTTGTTAGATAACGACCAATTTGAATTTATTAAATCTATAGATGTCGTTTCTTTCTGTGAAACATGGTTAACTTCTGACCTCCCATCTAATCACCTGCTTAATCAGAATTTTCGTTTAATTAATAACATGGCTCAAAAAGAGCATCCTAAAAGCCGCCCTAGTGGTGGCATTTTAACTTTTATTAATAAGAAATATAAGTATGAGTTAATAGATAATTCTTCTTCTTGGACTTTTATTCTTATTACTTTATGTAATTTCAAATTTATAATCGGCAGTGTTTATTTTCGCCCTAGTGACAATATTACTGTTACTTTAGAAAATTTAGATCTATTGTTAATAGAAATTTCATACAAATACGAAAATATTAAGCTTTTTATAGGAGGAGACACCAATTCTCGCATAGGTCTACTAAATTTTGGGAATTCTGATATATTTATTGATACATATTTGGAGCCAAATAGATATTCTAGAGATACTGTAGTTAATAACAGAGGTACTGAGTTGCTTGATTTTATGGAATCTCGTGGTTTGTATGTACTGAATGGCCGATCTAGAAGCGACAAGGCAGGTAATTTTACTTATATTGGTTCCAATGGGCAAAGCGTAATTGATTTGATTTGGACTAATTTTAGTGGTCTTCATTTTACTAATGATTTTATAGTTTGTGAGAATTTATTGGTATCTGATCACCTGGCATGTCTTCTAGTACTTGATTATGTAGATATAACCGTGAAAAATAAACCCCTTACTGTTTTAGTTAAACCAAGAAAGACGTTGAGATGGGACAATAGAAAAGTTTTAGAGTACAAACAATTATTTGCAAATATTGATATAGCTGATGAATTACTGTTTAATGAACAAATTGATAGTTTCCAAAATGCGATCAGAAATATATCGGAAAGTTTGGGTTTAGTTTGCTATAAAAGATACTCTTTTAATTCTGAATTTACTCGATTTAATCAGCCCTGGTATACCGAAGAATCTCAAGCTGCTAAGAAATCTATGAAAAACGCCTATACTCTATACAAAACATCCAACTATATAGATTCGATTGCTTTGACTGAGTTCTGCAATAAGTAAAGAACCTATAAATACTTATTAAAATTAGCTAAAACCGCTTATTATAGACACCTGACAGACAAACTGCGCAATGTGAGAGATAGCAGCTCATTTTGGAAAACTTTAAATATTTTTCGAAAAAATAAAAATAAGTTTCATCACAATTACATCACGGTTCAATGTTGGGACTCCTACTTAAAGCAATTACACCAGCCCACTCCCATTTCAATCTTTCCTTCCTCTTTAATTGGAGTTAACCACTCTTTCTTTGATGCACCATTCTCGTTCGAGGAAATATCGCTAATCATAAATAATTGTAAAAATAATAAAGCACCAGGCCCAGACGGCATCTCAAATGAATTTTTTTTAAATTTACCAGTGCAAGGCATTAATATTATACAAAAATTATTTAACAGAATCCTGGAATTTGAGTCTGTTCCTAAAACATGGGGGAAGTCTGAAATGTTCACATTGTTTAAAAAAGAGGATCCTTCCCACCCTGAAAATTATAGATGCATCTCACTTATGGATACCATAACTAACCTTTTTACCCAAGCTTTCACTAATAGGCTGTCTGAATGGGTCGAGTACGGCAATCCGCTAGGAGAAAACCAAAACGGTTTCCGCAAGTTTAGAGGCTGTCTTGACAGTATTTTTGTCCTGACAACTCTTGTTCAATGCCAAATTGTTAAAAACAAAAGAAAAGTATATGCGTGTTTTGTGGACTTTTCGAAAGCATTCGATATCATTGACCATGATTTGTTGTGGCATAGGCTGTACGAGTTCGGTATCAGCTGCAAATGGATAAGAATTTTGGCTGGACTTTATAGTGTCACTAGTACTAAGATTAGAATGGGTCACACGTGCACCGATGAGGTGTCGGTTTCGAAAGGGGTGCTCCAGGGAGATACTATATCTCCTTTACTTTTCGCTATTTTTATAAATAATCTGGATCAGTTTTTGCATCTTAATCAGTGTAATACAGTGCAAATAGATCATAAAAATGGTATATCTTCATTACTATACGCTGATGATGTTGTGCTGTTATCGAATTCTCCGATAGATCTCAGAAAGAAATTGGAAGCTCTGGAAAGGTATTGTGTTATGAGTAAACTAAAAGTAAACATTAAAAAGTCCAAAGTAGTAATATTTAAAAAAGGTCGTAATAAAACGCTTAAAGAGTCATTTCAGTATGTGGGTGATCAAATTGAGGTAGTAAACACCTTTAACTACCTAGGTATCTTATTCTCTAAATCGGGTGTTTTCAATGTGACATACAAGAATATGATCTCGAGAGCGACCACTGCAATATCGGCTGCGAATGATGTATTTGTTACTTCAAAATTTGCTCCCTGGGCGTGTAAACTGAAAATTTATGATAGCTGCATTTGTTCTGTACTACTGTATGCCAGCGAAATCTGGGCGTTAAGGTACACCTGAGAAATAGAGACAGTTCAAACAAAATTGTTAAAGCATTTGTTTTTCTGGCGACAGAGTACACCTAATTATATGGTCATAGTGGAGACCAAAAGAGTTCAATTGAAATACTATGTTTTTAAACGTGCCTTAAATTGGCTTATTAAATTATTGTGCATGCCAGGCAATAGACTACCACAAATTTGTTACTTAAGGCTCTTCCAGTTAGATAGTTTTAGGGATAACATTGTAAAGTATAATTGGGTTTCCCAAATGAAAAAATATTTTTCTGATTTAGGTTATGAGTGGTTATGGATAGAACAAGACGCCTGTCTCATAGATAGATTTAAAAGTCAAATGTTAACTGATCTAAAAACCAATTTATTTAATGCTGATTTACAAAGAATCAATAGATCAACTTTTAGTACTTTGTATAAAATTATTGTCGAAAATGGTTTCAGTTTCCTGCGATTTTAAGTGTCTGAGATGTTCTGTACACAAAACAATTTTTTTTCTTTTACATTTAAGGGAAATTTAGACCTCAAGCAACTTTTAATTTATAAATTACATCAATAACTACAATGCATACTGTAACATTAACGTGACAATACCGTTTATAGCACTTTGTATGGGTAGATTATGTATTCCCCCGTATCTCGATAAAATAAATTGTCCCCAGAAAAAAAAGATTAAAAAAAAAATTAATTATAGATTAAAGGAAGAAAAGCAAAAAGAAGGCAACATTCAAAAGATCGAAAGTAGAGAGAAAATAAAGTTATCACTTTTGTTTTACCAATTGCATTTTATTCAAAGAATGTGAAGAAATACATAAAAATATCGATATATATGTATATAACTTACATAGATCCATTCTATACTAAAAATATGTTAAAATACAATTAAAATAATGGTATATGTATTTTTTATTTTATTGTATATCTATATATATTTATTTTTTTATTTTTAATATACGGTTGTTACATGAGCGATTTAATAAACTTTACATTTTTTTGATATTATTATTTTTAAAATTAACTCCGAGTTTTGGACAGATACTGTATTTTCAAATATTAATTAATTCAGTTTACAATTTCTCTTTTTTTTTTTTTAATTGTTATTTCAAAACAAATCTCAGTCAATTGAGCATTCAACATTGTACATGCAATCATAACTTACATATTTCGAACATTATTGCACAAACACTTATCAGTATCAACAATCAATCATGCGCGCATTTGTTTTTTTCTTGCATTTATTTATTTGGAAGGAATTTGGACAAAGAGAAAAATCCACATTAAGACAGAAAAAGCAAAAAAAAAAAAATGGTAACAACTACTAAGCTGAGAAGCGCAGGTAAAATTAAATTTTCATCACAAAACAATGTAATAATGAGGCAAAAATCAGGTCACATGACAGGAGGGGACAAATTGGTGGTGACAATATCGATCAATTTCTTTTTTATTGAGTTTGATCGATTGTGATTTTTATTTGCGATTTTTATTTAATTATGGGGAGGGGAGAATTATTTTTATTCAGGCACATATTTTACTTTATTTTTTTGATTTCTCACAAAGAAAAACTAAAAAAAAAATAAATAAAATAACGATTTTTCAATTATTTTCGAAGTAATTCGGTACAGAGAATTTCATTTATTCGATGAGATAAAATATAATTTAAAACAATTAAAAAATATAATTATAAAATTCCTCCTCCCACTTATGGGATTTTAAAACAATAACTATAAAATAAAATAAAATACTAGTCAATAATAATAATAATGTTTCTTAATTAAAAATAAATTCCACTATCATTAAATTTTAACCCTCGTCTGGGGTTAAAATTTATTTATTTATTTATTTTTTGAAAACAGTAGTATGCCCTGAATTAATACATTTAATTTTGGGATTCCCGCGTTTGTTATCTTAAATATTATTTTAACAATAATTATTCCAAGAAATATTACAAAAATTAATGCCACTTAATATGGAACTTTACTAGAAGCAGTATTCAATTGAAACAGAATCAATAACAATTGAAATGCTTAAATAATGCTCTTAAATAACCTGACTTAAAATGGTAATAGTCCGGGCAATTTTACTCAAATGCCTCAATTATTCAAAAGTCAAGGCACTAAACCTAACCTAACAAAAAAAAGTTCAAACCTAAAAAAAAATCCTCTCATTCATCGAACTATCTTGTCACTAATATTTACTTCCAGATCATTATTGTCCACTTTTTCCCTGTTACATCCAAGTATTGAGGAAGTTAATACATATGTCAGGTTAAATTCCTGAGCGAGAAAATGTGGAGGCCCAACCAAAGATTTCATCCGAATCTCTCCGAAATTGATATATTACTCTGATTTTTTATTTGAAGATTCTCACGATTTTCTCGATAATGGCTAAAATATTTTATTTAACCATGATGACACACACAGCTGATTATTTTTATCAATGAGGTAACTTCATTTACAACATTGGCTTTTAATGTTTTCTATTACGAACCATTTATCCTTGAAAACACTTACTTAACAGTAATAAGAGACATAAAAATAAAGATGTGAGTAGTTGTCCTTAGCATTTTTCATTTGTCACATTTTTTTTTGAGGAAAATGCGGCTCCTATATCTGAAGAATGAAAATCAATGCCATTAGTATCAAAGTAACCAACTGATTAAGCAAACTATATAACATCTCCCTCGGTGTTCTAAGATTTAAATTCAAATTTAACCAAACTTTCTTCACAAACATGCCAACTAATAAGGTCTTACAGAGTACAGAGTGATTTCTATGACTAATATGACGAAAGATCGGTGTTACCAATAATCTCCTTAGAGATCAAAGTTTGAAATGCTTAAAATACCGACTTACTTGTACTTTCTTTTTAATTTAGAAACGTTGCAAAAATTACAGTTAGCGCAAAGACTAAAGGACTAGCGTTCAACCTGTGAAATCTAAATAAGTACGAAATGCGTTGCTATAAGCTATTAGTGGACTGTTTTAGAAAACAGGATGGTTAGTGTCCATGGTACTGGTGAACTTCAAGAGATTTCTTTTTACGATAACCTGCTTCATTTTGCGCTAGTCATCGATCGATTTCAAGTGTCAATATCCTGGTAAACAATTTGATTTCACAGACTTGTAGTAAAAAAATCAATTAGAAGTAGATGGTATCCATATAAGTAATCGATACCATATAAAAATAGGATCATGGTAAACACAGCAATTCACTATAATGAACGTTAAATCATTCCAGTATTCAGTTTTGGTCTTAAAGCAGTTATCAAAGGAATGAAGTAAACATCGAATTGAAACGATATCTTGGAAAAAGGATGCGGTGAAGAAAATAAAATTCGTGTAAAACCTCATAGGAATTGTCTTAAACAAATTTATGAAATTCTGTTTGAAACATTTTCTTAAAAGTCGGGATTTCTGGCTAAATATTTAGTTTGATCTTAATTCCCATCAGAAGTGAAACTGTAGCATATACACCTATGGGATTATAAAGGTAAGCCAACCTATTAGCATTGGTGTACAGAAATCTATTCGATAGAGTCCTTCTACTAGTTCAAGCAATTTTTTTCAATGAAGCAGATTATTTTAGAAATAAAATCTCGATAGTTTTCAGCATAGCGAATCCAATTTAAGAGAAAAATTTAAGCATTTCATTTTTACAAAAAATATAAGTACGAAAAAAGTTCTTTAATAAGAAAGTTCGGAAAAATATTTTTTCTGAAATAACGCTATTCTTTTTTTTTTTTAAATCTTATCCCATTTAAGGGAAAACCGTAGACCATTAACTTCCTGTAATTATCTGACTCTATCTGAACCAACGCCACAAAACAATTCAATAGTTTTTTTTTTTAATTTATTTGACTATTTCTCCAAATATTAATATTTTAAAGAACTTATAAACGCTAGATTAATTACAATATTCTCACAATATTTATAATTATTAGTATTGGCAACACTAAATTCGCTCATGTCTAAAAATTGTATGATATGTCTAAAAAACGACAATCAAAATGTGAAATTTTGAATTGTCTAAACAATGTACACGTTTTGTTTATTAGTATTATTTTGTTTAAAAAATGACAAAATTTTTGGAATATTTTTTTTTCTAATTTTCTTTTTAAATAGTTCAAGAAAAATTGCTACTAAAAGAAACAATTTGTGAGCATAATGTAAACTTTTTATAAATCATTATTTTTTTATTTTTACGAAATTGCGAACACAATTTAGAAATTTGCTCAAAATTCACTAAACGGGGAACCACTTACAAAAATAATAATAATAATAATGGCATACTAAAATTTTTAGGATTTATTTATTGTATTTTCATTTATTTATTTTTTTCTAGAATATAAAAAAAAGCAAACTTTATTTATTTTTATATATATATATTTTTTTAACAGATTTAACTAGAAGAAATAAATCAACAATTCTCAAGCTCTTCTTATTTCAACCTTCTGCCAACGTAATTTTGTATTCAACCTTTTGCCTTCAAATTTTGTTGCTTATGTCAGAAAACTCAAATTTTAACGATTTCCTTTTATAAAAAGGTGTAGCAGAATTAAATGGTACTTTTATACACTCCAGTTTAAATTCGCTCAAGCGAATAAAAGAAAGTCTGCAACTCAAAGAGAACCGTCCACTCTACTCTCACGTTAAATATTTTATTCACAATTCATCAGTAATTCTAGTGGAATAATTGTTACATTATAACACACTATTGCTAAAAGTTATACTCATTGTAACTTGTATTGATTTATTTTCCGGTCAATAAAATTATCTGTATTTTAATTTATTATGTTAATCATAATTAATAATAAAAAAGAATGATTACTAGAGGTGTCTCTTAATTTGCTGTTGAAATATATTAATGAAATTAAAATATAACTCACTTTCTGAACCTTATTTTTGTTTTCTATCCAGCTGACCCTATTTCGTTGAACGCAAACAAAGTTCCATGCTGGCTTTAAGAAAGTTACCCCATAGCTTCGCCATTAAGAAGCACCAGATTAACAGCAATTAAAATTCCATTAAAAATGTATAAATAAACTTTGTAAAATTCCAATTGTACTTTTAAATGATCCACAGAGTTCAAGAAATGCTAACTGAGCTGATAAAATATAGTAGTACAAATATGATAGATCTCATATGCGATATCTGGATTAAATAGGGCATTCCTAAAGACTGGTGTGCCCTCTGAATATTAAATATGAATATGCCCTATATTTAGATAAGGGAACAGAGATCAGTGTACTAATTATAGAGGAATTTCGTTACTCGGCGTACTTTATAAATTGCTCTCCAATCTGATATTAAAAAATTTAAACCTATTTACAGAAAAAATACTTGGTGGCTACCAATGTGGGTTTCGTCTTGGTAGAAGTGCAATCGAACAAATCTTCGCGCTCCGGCAGACAATGGAAATCTGCCATGAATATGATATAGATCTGCACCTGCTTTCATCGACTATAAACACGCATTCGACAGTATGAAGAGAACGGCTCTCTTAAACTCCCTTAAGGAACATGGGGTACCGAATAAATTAATACGATTGATTCGTATGACTTGGAAGAATGCCTGTGCGAAGGTAATGATAGGCAATAGAGTCGGAGATCCTTTCGACGTACTATCTGGCGTGAGGCAAGGAGATGCCTTCTCAGCCACGCTTTTTAATGTGGCTCTCCATACTGTAGTGAAGAATGCGATTAAATTTGGAACGATGCTTGATAAAACCTGGCAAGTGTATGCGTATGCCTATGACTTGGTAATCATGGCTAGAAGTGAGTCAGCACTAGATGAAGCATTCCAACTAATATGTATCTAACGGCCAGAAATATAATAATAAACGATAATAAAACCAAATATATGCTTATGTCCTCAAAGACAGGTAGAATGCCTTCAATTATAGAATCCTCAATAGTAGAATGTCTAGCATCAAATTACAAGCTTCGCGTTTGGAAAAATATCTTCCTTCTCATACCTGGGATTTTCCGTCAATAGTGAAAATAAAGTTAGTGCCGAAATTGGAAAGACTAATGGCTGGAAATACATCATACTTTGCTAATCTTAAACTTTTCAGATACCAGCTGATTTCTAGAAAAAGTAAAATAAACTTTATAAAACATTGATCAGACCAGTGATTACTTATGACGCAGAAGCCTGGTGTTTGTCAGCAGCCTATATTCAGAAGCTAAAAGCTTTTGAAAGGAAAATAATAAGACGTATATATGAAGCAACACAGGGCTTAATGGTCGTTGGAAAATAAGAAATAATCTAGAAATTGAGCAGATACTAGAGAATGAGGATATAATTAACTTTATAAAATCTGGAAGACTACTTGGGCAGGTCACGGCCATGCGGATGGAAGAAATGAGAATGCCCAATAAAATGTTGGAGGCTTAAGTAATCTATAATAAAAGAAGAAAAGGGCGACCAAGGAGTAGGTGGAAGGATGAAGTGGAGAGGGATGCCAGGACGCTGGGAATGAGGAACTGCATGAGGGCGGCTATGGATTAAGAGAATTGGGGAGGGATAGTTCGCAAGGCCAAAAGTAACCCCGACCTGTAGAGCCAGGGAGTAAGTAAGAGTTCAAGAAAAAAAGAGAAAAGAAAAAATGATATTTATCTGCCCGGCAACTTATTTCTGCCTTACAATATAAATATATAAATAATATATATTTAGACAAATATTAATCGTTTAAGTCTTGGAGTACGTCCTGGGATAGTATTGGTTTTAGTCGTCGTCGGGTGTTTTTTGTCCGAGTTGATGGTCTGTTCCAACTTCTGTAGTTGGTAAGTTTTTTAGAAATCTGTGTGTTGCCTTGTCCATAAATTCTTTGATTTTTTAGGATTTACAGCTACTTATAGATTTGTTCGTTTCGCATGTACCACGGTGTTCCCAAAGCGATGCGCAGTACTTTATTTTGGAATACTTGTAACTTGTTCATTGTGGTTTTATTAGCCCCTATCCATACTGGGCAGGCGTACGTCAGTAAAGGTCTACGAACAGATGTATAAAGAAGCCTGGAGCATTGCGGTTTCAGTGGTGTCTGTCTGTTAATTATGGGCTGAGCTGTCTGAGAGTTTGGTACGCCTGTCTTTATTTTAGGGTATCTGTAGATTTTCCAAATTCGGCTATCTAATAAAATTAAAAGTAGAAAAAGAACTTGGAGGCGAAGATATAATAAACGTATAAAGAAACAGGCTTATTTAATTTGATAATAGGAATCCATAATGAAGTATAGGTCAGTTTCGATAGAAAGTTGGCTCTCTCTAAAAAGTAAATTCTTGAAATGGATTCTGCGACGAGAAGATAAGAACTGGTAGTAATTTAAGAACTGTCTGAAGAGGTTCGAAGAAAACGTTATGAACTTCGCGTGCTGACTCATCATGAAGAGAAACCTTCATCATGAAGAGAAGGCCAAATTTCCATTAATATACAATCTACTATCCTATCTGGGTTTGACAAGTAAATAACCACGGAATTTGAGAGCTTTAAAATTTTGGTTAGGATTGTGATGATGCATGATATTGTTCTCCTCCATAAGGTGCTCTATTAGATGAGTATTTAATTCGTCAAATTTCGGAACCATAGTCTTCTCGATCTCTAGATTTGAACCCATTAAATTGGTGGGTGGGGAGTGGGAGGGTGACGTTGTGTGAAATCCAGTCAGTAAATCAAAAATATCTGGATTGCATAATATGAATGTCTAATGTTACGCCGAGTACTTATCTGTTATAGTATACAAACTATGATCCCAAATCGCGTTATTAACAATTTTAAGTTGATCTTTGCACAGCTGAAGATAGAAAACCATGTGAACATCTTCATAAAAAGGGCCACGATTTAGTACGTAGGTTTGACCACCTTGTTTTATTATGCGAACAATGATCAAAAGTGAGTACAATTTTCTTTTTTATTTTATTAAGATATTTCGATATTTGAGTTTTTGTTTTTGTCTGGTTTCTGGCCTTTTATAAATATTTTTCGTAAACATGTACTTTTTTCAGATAGAATATGTTTTTTGACTGTTTTCAGAAAAAAAGAAAAGAAAAGGCGTGAAGATCTTTGACACTTTCTAAGAAATGCTGTTTGAAAAGCCAGAAAGCCTCATGACATCTAGAGTTGAACGCCAATGTTAGCGAGCAGTACCATTGGATACTTTCTTCAATTGTTGATTTATATATATTAAACAGTGAAAAATAAATTAATGAAGAATCCACTATCCAAATCGGTTTTAGGCATTTAAAATACCGTTAATGGTAAAAGTGGTAACAATTCGGCCGCCGCGTGTTGTAGACAGGAAATTAATAAATAATTAATTGGGTTAGTTGTTTTAAAAGGAAAATTGGAGTAAATAATCAGCTGATTTAAAAATTTGTTTTATCTGCCAAAAAACATATTCTAGGAATGTGTTCTTTTATGAAAACTGTTTTAACATTGAAAATGTTTTATGGGAGGGTGATTTGATAAAAAGTGTAACGACCGACCGACATATGGTTTGGTGGGGGTAGATTGGAGTGGGTTGATCGTGCATTATTAAAATTATAGACTGAGGGTGAATGGAACATTTCAATCCCGAATGAGTGCCGAACGTTTACGGAGACAGTCGAACCAGTTACCTTAATATTGTCAAAAATTGTATGTTTGTATTATTATTTGATCTTTTTTTGTGGGAGGTTATCTTTTTATCTGTGTGTAACTAATTTCGATTTCAAACTTATTATTACAAAAAATGACCATTCACCAATAATGTTGCTATGACGTAGCCCAAAAACCATAAAACATTTTCAATGCTTGACATTTTCGTGAAAATCAGTTGTTTTTTGTTTTTAATTACACATACATACAGATATGATTGTAAAACTCTTTTCTTTTTGTCAAAGTTCAAGTTTACATTTATTTATACATGTTTTCTTTTTTAGACCAATTTTAATTTTTTTTGAACAGTTGCAAAAATAGGAAATTATTATCAATCAAAGAAACTTATATATATATTTGTATATAATAATATGTGGACATAAAACTTAAATTTATTTACACTGATCATCATTCATTTATAGTAATGTTCCAAAGTCAGAAAAGGCAAGAATCAAAGGAAACATTAAAATAATAGTAATAGTTGAATGAGAAATTTAAAAAAAAAATCAAAGGGCAGTTTATATTTTGAACACATTCATTGATAACATTTCTCACGCATAATTTATTTTTTCTTTGAACAATTACCAAAATAAAGACTGTTCTCCGATAGAAAAAGCTTGTAGAAATATTGCCGGATGAGGTTAGGTAATCTATTAATTCATAGCTTCTTAAGCTGGAGTGTAAATTCAGTGGTAACTTAAAATTTTGGGAATTACGACATATTGCTTATTGTCAGGTCGCTTGGAGAACCCCTGGTTGCAGACAAAAGACGACAGAGGGTAACCGTAAAAAGGGTATGCGGAATGTACAAGTGAGGCGCAGAATTTTCCATAAATTCGTAATGATGTATGCAGACTTTGATAGAAATACTAAGTCAAACAATATGACAAAAGCGTTCCTAAGAATGGAAAGGATCGTCAATAGTTGTGGGGCATTAAACAAAGTTGTAAGCATGCTAAATGAGGAACTGGGACCTTTGAGTTACAGAACCTTGGACACATTTTACTTTCTTATTACTAATGCATGTTCCTTGCAAAATAGTAAACAATATGCTTAATTTCATTAATATTTTCATGACTACGAGCAGTGGGTACCGAATCTTAGAAGCATGAAATAAAAACACAGCATTTCCTAACATCTATAACTGATTTCAACGAGAAGGGACGTTACATTTCTCCTTTCTCAAACATTTTACTGACTGCCGTCGTCTATCAACACTTAAAAATCTATACTTTTCCATATATGTTGGCTGTTGAGTATATTGACGAGCCTGCAGTACCGTTCTGTTGTAACACACCCAACGGCTATCTCCCAGGCCGATTAAATCTGGCTGAAATATGTACAGAGGCCCCCTGGGCTATTAGTTCCGCGGCCTAATTTTCTACTAAGATTGTGATTTTGGTGCTCGAAGGATCTCATCACTCCTGCTCGAAATAAAAATAAAAGATATATATTTCAACCAGAAGGGTCAAGATAATATTAAATATTACCTAATCAACATTGATCTACATGTTAAAGGATGACTTGCATTCCTTCTTTAGTGAGAGACGCCGCCAAAATCTCACTCTAATCGCTCCAACAATCTGAATCTATGCCATTCGGAGCCGGTATAAATAACAAACTGCAACTCTGGCAACGAATCAGTGCATAGAGAGACTCAAACCCCGTCCTCCAACGGCTAATCATGCACGAACGAGGGTAAATTAAGCTCCATCACTATCTACAACCACTCACGCACAAGATGGAAAGGAGATGTTAGGTACCGTCCATTTATTACTACTTTTACAACCATTCGCCTGTGGTTCTTGCCAACTTGGTCTAATACACAAGCCAAGAACTATCCTGAAGGAAGCTTACTATTAATGGGAAATGTCGGTATGGAACGTTAAATTACCATGGAGAACAGTCTGTGAGGGAATGCATGGTGTGGGTGTTATTCTGCTAGCCCTGAGAAAAAGTTTTTTTTTTTTGTTATAACTTCCAACAACAACTTTTCAGCGGGAAATAAAACTTGATATAAACAAATTTAAAAGAATCTACATTTTTCAGCACATGTGTTTTCTTTTCCTGTTTACTGCTTATCATTAATTTTCTTTTTAAATTTATTTGATTTAATGATACAAATAATCTTTACAAACCTAAAACAACAAAATAATTTTTTAAAAATCGCGACTTCCATTCACTACCACCAATATTACTCCTTTCTAACTACATCATCTTAAACACTACACGCTATATTCCGATTGTATATTTTATTTTGTATGTATATATATATATGTATATAGTAAAAAATATTATTAAAATAATTATGTACGATCATTATATTTACATGTTAAATAATAGATTTCGCCATTTTTTTTTAACTTAGAAAACAAATTACAAAATTCAGTACAGACAATTTAAAAAAAGTACCTACGATATCTTGATATCTACAGGATAAAATAAAAACTACATTTCACATATTATGTTTTATGAAAAACGATATTGTATTTTGTATTTTTTCTAATAACAAAAATACTAAATTTGTATATATATTTATTGTATTCATATTATTGAATTTAAATAGAACTATTTATAGTTTAAATTGTGCTTCCATTTTATTATTTTTTCCTATCCAAACATATGATGGTACTATATTCATTAACTAATCCTTAGAAGGAAGTATTTTAAAAATGTTAAATCAAATATTTAATTTAGAATCACATATTAATTGTTTAAAATGTTTTAGCAATTTATAATCAAACCTTCACATTTATTTTACTGAAAGATGACAACACTGTGATTACATAAATCTCTAGTGAGTAAATGTTTTCTAATCGCTAGAGATTACAATTTTCTAATTTGTTTTATTGAATAATGTTCACAAATAAAAATTTAATTTGTTACTTTTTATTACAAATGCACTTTCTCTTAATCCTAAGTATACCGCAATTACAACATCAAGTCAAACTTATTTACCCTTTCTAAACAGATCCTACCGAAAGTACAGGTTGGCCTTGTAGATACAATCGAGGCTGCGGCCTAGTGGGATATGTGTCAAGGAATGCAAGTTATACTGTTAAGAGAGAGAAAAAGAGAATCTGGAATTGGAAAAAAGGCGGCAGAACTAGTGAACTTGATGGTTAATATTTGAAAGAGGTCAGACTAAATTTCGTAATACCATCATTTTCAAAAGATACTCATTCTAATTAAATTATCACTGATTTCAGGGGAATATTCTCCCTCCCCCCCCAGCTGTAAGCAACCTTCTACTACATAAAACAGCTGATAATAATCTCCCTAGAGGAATCCGTTAATGATATAGTACCATATGATTTGTTGTCTTTAAATTAATCATTAACATTTAAAAAAATAATAAATCCAGTAACCATCTATACATAATATTAAGAAAAATCCATTATTATTCAAACTTTAGCCATTATAATGGAAATATTTTTTTCTTGTTACAAGCTAAAAATAAACAAAAATAAAAAGTAATACAATTTTAAAAAATTGTAACTGTATAATATACGAAAGTATTTATTATATTTATAATTTTATTTTATTTATTTTAGGCACCAATGTAAAAGGTAGTCCACGCAAACATAAAACCGCACTTTATTATCATTTTTAAAATATAATATGTTAACAGAAAACGAACAGGCGATTTTTTGTCTGCACCAATTGACCTTTATCATTTGCGCGGTTCAATTTTTTTTTTATTTATTGTAAAAATACTAATAGCTGGCACTTTTTCTCTTAGTAAAACTTATTCAATTTCGAATTATATTTTAAAATAAAAAAATTATGATTTTTAAATAATAAAATAAAAAATTCAGTCCATTTTTTTTATCCCCCCCCCCCCCCGCAAAAACAGAAGAATTGTTTTTATGACTTTATGAGGGCAAAGCCAATCTCAGAGAGGGGGCCAGGTTGAAATGATTACAAAACCAGCAAAATTAATCCAAGGCCCATCTTCAGAGTATTTATTGTAAGGCAGTATATTGAAATGTATGAGCTGTTATACGATAGTGGTGTTTCTTACATAGACAGAAAAAACATCTCTCTTAAGTAAAAAAGATAAAAAACAAAAATAATGCTTTACATTGGAAAATTATAAGGTAGAATCTGAAGGGGAAATATAAGCAGGTTTGCAAGAGCTCTTTCCCGGAGCTTCCGGTGTTAGGACTGTGTACAGGGATGCCGTATGAAAGAGTTCCTAAAAGACTGATGACAACCCTTATGCTGAGATGAAGCGACAACATATAACTAGATTGCTAGAAAATGGGTTTCAAAAGGTGGCAGTCTCGAATAGGGAGGAACAGCAGACTATATTAAGCGTAACTTCTCTGACTAGGTGCAATTTTTCATGTTAGTTTTGCAATTTAGTATAACTTTCTCTAGAAAAATGTTAAATTCGAGAGACCGTTGTACATGTATTTTTTGAAAGATACTTTAAGAAGTAAGTTTGGTGTCCAAGAAAAAAAAGAAATTAAGACATTCATAAATGAGGAATAAGAATTTCATAGAGTGAAGAATGAACCGTAAACGCAAAAAGAAAAGAATAACAAAAAGGGAGAAAAAATTAAATGTAAGAATACCCACATATGAAGAAATAATTGAAAAAGGAAAATGAATACATGGAATTAGGGTATTACATTTGAAAGGGGGGAGTTGGGAGGGATGTCTGCCACCTTGGAGGGCCCAATAACAACATAAGGTTTGCTCCAACAGTTTCTGAAAGTTGCCGCCTGATCTGTGAGCATGATGTAATTTGAATTTGAATGTTGTTAGAACGCTATTGAATGTTGTTCGAAAATTTAAATTGTATTATAACCTTCTTACATAGAATCAAGTGAGACTAACTGCGCACGCAATTAATACATGCATTGGTCCTCGTACTAATCTTAACTGATCACAAACCCGTTTCAAAGTGAATTCTGGAGTTGGAATATCTGATTCTTAGCTGCAGTTTATAGTTAAGCTTTGTTAAAAATAAACAGCTCAATCTCCAGCTGTTTATGGTTAACCAATAATTTCTGCCTGGCATCCTCTCGAGACGGATTATTCCCCGTTCTTTTTTAAAATATAAAAAAACGAGCAATAAAGGTCTGATTACCCAAGAAATTTCTGAAAAATAATAATATTTGTTTTGTTTTGTATGATATATTGAAAATTTTGGACAGTGTGTGCAGGCTGAAAAACAATATTAACGGTCTGTTACTAAGCAAAATGAATAAGATTGATTGAAAAATAAAATGATAAAGTACAAAAAATTAAAATAATTATAAAACAAACTTTTCCTTTGGTTCCTTCATTTTTCAGGGTTAATAATTTTGTTTTTTTTATTATTTATTTTTTTATTAAAAATTAAAAAATAGGTTATATTTTTAACCAATCACAGCCTAAATATACAATAAGTTTATTTTTTTAATTTTTTCAATTTATTCGTTTGCCTTTTCAACTTTTTTAAGCAATACGACAAAATCAATTAAACACATCAAGGGTAAAAACAAGCAAGCATTTGTAAATATCGATTTTTGTTCTTTGCATGTTTTTTTTTTCTGGAAAACCTACAAGTTATTGATTTTGAATTCTAGTAGAAGAAAATATACTTCCTCAATTATTTGGACATAGGTTTTTGTTTTCTTTTTTGGAGTGTGTGTGTGTTTTAGATAAGGTAATTTATATATATATATATATATATATATATATCAAATAACGCTACAACTATCGAATAAGGCTACTTCATCAAGGGAAACTAACATCGAAGTACTAAGCAATCGTTTATACAGGACATGTAAGTGAAAAATTGCGATGACTACATCTTCGAAAAAACTAAAAAAAAATAAGTCTCATCTATCTATAATTACTATTCCTGATCTCATGAATGAATCCCAGATGGAAAAAAATATTTACCCCTTTAAAGAAAAAATCAAAAACCGAAATTCAAATATTTACAAGAAATGTCTGTTCATATTCTTACCCTAGAGACAGAAATGGTGGGGGTAAAGGCTTAGAATAAAAAATACAGGCGTCATCCCATTTGCATATACTTTTTTCTTTTAAGATGTAGCATAACCCTGATTTTACTACCTCATTTAGATTAAGAATTCATCTCAAATTTCAATGGAAAATTGGCGAGCTATCCCTACTTACGATTAAGTCAAAAGTCACAGAGAACGGGTGTTGTCTCCACAGTCATTATCACTAGGAAATAGTGAGCCATCTTGTAGATCCCTGACCACTGTAAGCCAGAAGGCAAATAATGGACCACGATGCTGGCCAAACAGGGTTCTAATTTCAACCAAATAGTGATAACAGCCTTTACGTGGCAAAAATGGGCGAATATGTTCCCCCATTTGAAGGTAAAGATGAAAACTGAACAGAGAAGAATGGGCACAAACAAATATTGGAGCCAGCAGGCTGGAAGTCGAAGGGCAATCCGAAGAGGTATAACTGTGGAGGAGTAGACCAATCCCCTTGAATATCTGTAAGCTCGTACAGATGAAGTGAGCACTGGAACTTTTGAAAACTTGCCGCTCTTATAATACGAGGAGCGTCCAATAAAATAACCGGACCACAACTATATAACCTGAACATGAAAATTCCTGAGTAAAGTTAACTATGTCTAACCCTCGTAAAAAATTCATTTAATAATATTTTCCTTGTCAGGTTTATACTGTATGAAGATTTCAGTTCATTTCTCATAGTTTCCATAAAGTGAATCAGCCAGGATTTTACTGGACACCCTTCATTGATAGATAGATTGATTAGTCTACCATCGCGATTGAAAGGTCTTTTGGTGAAACCCACTCGGTTAGAGTACAAATCTTGTCTTGCCTTTTTAATCACTGTTAGGAGTATCGAAAATGATTCCTTTAGTTTTAAGCCTATAGAAACTTCCTACTTCCAGGAATGAACACGTAATCAAATAAATTCTTCAAATGAAGTGCGCAATTCCCTTCCTCTTCTTCGGTCAAAACCTATAAAAACTATCTCCTCTAGGTCTAGGCTGATGTTCATTCAAGTCGACATCAGCCAAAAAGTAGACCTTCATAATAATTAAAAGCTTCACGGCTTCGTTGGAGCAGTTCCAGAACAAATCTACGCTAATTGTTCTGACCTATCTGACGCATCAGATATTGGACGAACCATTTCTGATGGTCGCACTCACATGCACTATTGAAGGATTGAACTATCTTTCGCATATAAGCGACTAGCAGAACATGGGTGAAGTGACGAGACATTATAGGATAAGGTAAATATATATATCTAACAAACTATAAATTCATCCTTAAAAGATCTTTCCAAAATTTCCAGCTTATAACACTTTTTCTGTGTTAAGAAAGGGGGAGGGTGACTGCAATTAAATTTAAAAAGAATTATTTTTGAGCATTTATTGAAGGTTTTCAGAAATATTTATATAATATATGACATTTCAGCAAGACAGTCCTCTAGGGCAGTGTTCCTGAACCGCGGCCAGCACTATAACGGGATGTTGGCCTGAGTTAGTGTATAAATATAATATGCTCTATTTAATTATTAATATTTTGTTTGATTATTGAACGGTCGTTTCTTTGAAATTAAATAAACGAACATGGGAAGATTACATACTTACAATAGATTGGTTGGTACGGGGTTCTTGTCTTAAAAAGGAATTTATCGGGTCATACGAAGCTTACGTAGTATTATTGCTTTAGGGATAACTTCATTGGAAAAACACATACTTGGGTAAAAATATTATGAAGTGGACATTTTTTTATGATTTATGTTTCTATCGAAAAAGTCTGCAAAGCCCATAAATAAGATGTGTTTTATTTCTTTATTTTTTTTAAACAACCAAATCAATATGAGGCCTAGTATTTCCTGGATACCCCCCCCCCCCAATGTTTAGGTTGAACTCCAAACAAACATAAATTATCAACAATATGGGAAAAATAGGAAATTCAAGAAAAAATAATGATAACAGAAGAAGAACAGTCTAAAATGATCCTCCTAAAACGAAAATGATAAATCAATTACAAAATTTTAATGTAATTACTGTTAGAATCAAAAATATTGAAACATCGTTTCACGATATTATCTAAAAGCGTTTTTAAAAACTTCACAATCAAGTAAGAGTGCTTTAACTCATTCATCAAGTTTGCAATGACGTATGACGTATTTAATCAGCAAGCGGACATATTATGATAATAATAAATTGGATCATTTTGGGCTATCTCCCCTTCATAGCATTTCACATAATAATAATAATAATAATAATCGCGTTTACGCAATGGCATGATGCCAAAAGATAATAATAACAATAATAGAATATAATAAATAAATCTAACCTAGCTACACTTGTACGCATTTTTTATAATAAAAAATAACTTTATTGAAGTTTTTATTATTCATCATGGCAATCCGTTTCTGTCTGTCACACACACAAAAAATCTGGATAAAATAAGTATAAAATACTAAAGAGAATTAAAAATCTTTTGGTCGATAATATATTTCTTAATATATTATTTATTATTATTATATTTTACATATTATATATATATATCTCCACACATATTGCTATTATTTTGAAAAACGTGTTTTTAAGCGTTGATTTTATTAATTGTTTTATTGTATTAACTAGTACTTTTATGTTTTTTATTTTATTTTCCTGAAAAAAATGGACATATATTAAATTCTAACATCGATAATTTGTTTATAAAATTTATTTTTTGTTTATAATGCTATTTTTTTTTTACATTTTAAAAATACCCCTGAAAATATATTTTAATCTATTCAACTGGAAATTTATTTATATTATCAAATTTTCTCGTTGACCCCCTAAAAATTACAGTTTTAAAAACTGATTAAGCCCTAAGCAAATATTTAAATATGTAGATATAAGTTTAGATCACAAAACGCCATCCAAATAGTCAAAAGGCCAGTTTTAGCAAATTCCGGACAAGGAGTCCAGTTTTAATCTGGTCAATTCTAGAATTAATTCAATGGAAACCTTTCAGTTAGAACCAGAATTTGGTAATAAAAAATGTTGGTACCCAGTATCCGGGTACCTCGTTTATTTCTTCCATACTCCTTAACCACATTCCCTCTTCGGTGGTCCATAAATGTCAACACCGAGATGTTCACCAATAAAAATCCCTCTTGTTTCAACACGCGGGAATGTCAAACCTTTTACCATCAACGAGTGTGAGAAACGCCTCAAAATTCCACGACACGTCTTGTTGCCCAGTGAATATATTTGTTCATATTCAATCTATGACTGAAAATGTTAAATATAATAAATTCTTCATTTCTAGCTCCACTTACTAGTCAATGGAAAGATTAGATTGAGTTGTATGTCAGGCATTTAAACACATGGTTTATAAAATAACTCATCCTCTAACATTGCATTGGCACAGTGTATTGGGATCAAGCACTCCAAGTTACAGTTGGGAGGGCAGATGCACAATGAATCTTCTTAGAAGTAAGAAAGAGATCACTGCTTCCATTGTGGGACTTTGCTCCCTTAAAAAAAAAAAAAACAGGGTTTTGATATCTAAATATCACTTTTTGGGAATTGTAACAAACGATTTTTCCTCACAATCTCACATTCTTTATATGAACTCAAAGCTTCTCAATGTGGCCATCTCGTCCTTCTTATTTAGTCCCTCCGATTGGCCCATAAACTTCGAAATAAGGGATTCTTTTTTTGATTTCCCTAGAGGCGTCAGCAATACCCTTTTCATCAAGAACGAAAAAACTAACAAAATTAATCTCACGTCCTTTCCAATGGATCATCGAACGTGGTTGATGACTCCTTGCCTTCTTTTTCTCCGTATCATGTGTCATTCTTTCTATTGACAAAGTAGTGGAAAGAGCTCTTTGTATCTTGTTGATTAAGGATGCAGGATTAAAAGTAATAACAGGAACCTTACAGGGAAAATTGATCAGCTACTATTTCAGGGATATTGATATACCTGTTGGCATTTCAGCCTAATTACATGACCCCAACATTCACACAATATATATATACACTTGCAGAGGTAGTTGATGTGCGTAACTATTTGGGTTTAGCGAACTCTCAGGCAATCACTTGCTCACTAACACATACACTAATACTAGTCCAGTAAGATCGCAGGCGATTTGGCTCTACCGAACTCCCTCTACAAATCTAACATGTAATACCAAAAAGCACAAAGACCTTGTGGCCTAGTGCATGAGATTCGAAAAGCAACTACTGATTGAAAAATATTTTTTTATAACAATTAAATGTTTTTATTCTGTTTTTAGTCTCCACAACTAAAGAGAAATTCCGTTATAAATTCTAGAATTGACTGAAGAAGCGTTTTAAGTTTTGATTTATTTTGACTAGTTAGATCAACTTTTTGATTGCGATCTACGATTTTTAAGCAAAAACCTTGGGAATACTTTTTTGAAGTTTTATGTAAACAATACAAAAAAATTGTATATAATAAACGTATTCATTTGTTAAAACAATTAATTAAAGAACAGTCTTCCGGCCGCGCTAAATGCGAGCTGATGGTCTTGCGCGGAATTTATATTGGTTTATTTTGATAATTATTAAATCACTATACAGCAGGGGGATCAATTTTTGTTATTCTATAGTTAAGTATTTTTTTGTTTTTAAAGCATTTATTTTAAACAATATTTCAAGTTATATTCACTTCCGGGACTTAATATTTTTGTTTGGAAGATTCTAAGCTCGTTTTCTATTTACTTATAGAAACTAAAGAAATTCTAAGAAATACATGATATTTTTAGGAATATGAATTTACTATTTTTATGAGATAGTTGAATTAATTGTGTGTTAAATTAAATGTTCCATAAGAAGTCCAATTCTTGAATATAGGTGTTTGCGACATTTAGACTATAAATATATGTCTCTTTTAAATTTAAAATAACAATTTTTTATTATTATTTTTTTTCTTAATTTTATAAAGTAATCCTTTAACGCAGGAGGAGTATACAATCAAAAAGTGAGAAAATAGATGTGCAATTATATCATGTTCTGCTAGATCATGGACGAAGGCATCTTTGAGGTTGGATTGTATCATTGGAGATATAATAAAAGCGTATCACCGATGAAAGCCGTATTTTTTAAAGTTTCGTAATTCTGTAAAGTTCTAGCCTGTAGTTCTTAAAAACTTGTACGACCGGTAGGATAAAGTAGGACTTTGTTTTGTAATATCAATTTGCAACGCATTTAAAAAAGTCTAACTGCCTGAAACGTAGGAGAGACGGTGATAGACATCTATGTCGGCCCACTACAACAATATCGGCGCGATCCAAAAATCCATATGTCGCTCTGCAAGGAATATGACCGACTCAGACACCTGGAAGTAAGTAAAGCCTTCGAAAATATACGATTAGGTCCGAATTATATGGTAATTAGTTACAAAAAAAATAATAACTGATCTTTTAGGTTATTTTCGGCCATTTTCATGAAAAACACGAGTTTCCGGCTTGAGACCGCTAGACCGGTCAGTGATTTGCTAGAAACCGACGTATCGCCCATATTTGCAATGGAGCTTCTTCAGAGTCGTTTAACTTGAAAGCTTGCTCCATTAGCTTTCATAATAATAACTGCCTATTTTAAAACAACTATTATTATTTAATTGCTAAATTATATTGGGCAGCTTGACAACTAATGGCTGACCGCCAAGGACATGGCAATTGAAATAATAATAAGTTGCTTGTTTAAGATAATGCAGAGCTCTGAAAATGAGATCAAATAGGCGGTGATTGTAACGAGAGTGAAGATTCTCCTAATTTTGTCAATCAAAATGTTTAATTTCTGTTGTTTGTACTAGGCTCAAGTCAAGGGTAGGATGAGAAAATAATAATTTACTGAAAACCTAATCAGTTTTTTTATTGCTGTTGAATTTCAATGGTCGACTAATGGCCTGAGAACCCCATCATAGCAATGGTGGCGAAGATAGGTGCAAAAAGCCCAATAAGAGAAGGCTGAGGAAAATAAACTAGCCTCCTGGAGGAAATGGTCTCAGCTTGCTTGGAAAAGAATTTCTGGATGCGATGCCATACAGAAAACCTGACTGCCTAAGATATAATCATCTAAATATCACAAGACATACATCAACTCTCACGATTCAAGATTTGGAACCTTCAAAAACTCAAGTCTGTCAAAATAATTTGAAAATTCTTAATATTTTCAATTCTATATTATACAATAACAAATTATAATAGAAATCCATTTTTTTATGTAAAAATAATGATTAATAAAATAAAAATAAAACCTAGATTAATCAATAATTTGATTTTTCTTAAAGTAAAAAAAAAAATAAAATAAAATAAAATACCACATTATAACCTCATAAAATTCAAAAGAACATCCATACCGTACACAAAATTTTATGCGCATCAGTATACAGGGTTTCTGTGAACGTAATTCATTAAAATAATATTTCTTTCTCTGTATAAGATACATTATTAACATATTCTGCTTTAATTTCGTAGCTCTGGGGACCACGGTAACTATCATAAAATATAGAAATAGAAGTTTTCATTTTATTTTAAAATACACTAGAGGTATAATCAATGTTGTTATTGTATTTTAGTCAATACTTTAATGTTTTGAGATGTCCTTGTACTTTCATTAGAGAATTGTATTTTATTTTTATTTTTTTTACCTTTTTTTCTTTTTATTAAATACATTATTTGCATCAGAGCAACAACAAAGAGGGCGGCCAAGTTTTCTTCTTTTCTTTTTTATCTTGGAGATTGTTTTTGTATTTCTTTCATTTCCTTGTTTTTATTGTGTTGATTTTAATGGTTGAAATGCTGAACCAAGACTTGGCTTCAATTGAAAATTGACACTCGGCTTTAAAGGATAATCCATTTCAGATATGTCCACCATTGGTTTCCTGTAAAATATAAAACAGAGAATGAGCGTATGAAGTACCTGTGAGCGTATTCATTCGTGAGTATATATTTGGGAAGGTTATATACTACAAAAATCTGGTGTAAAACACTCACAGGACTTTCTCTAACTCCTCTTAATTACCAACAGAAAGAGATAGAGAATGATTAATGATGATGATGATGATGGGCAGAGCGCCAATAATATTGAACAAACACATTTAAATTTTAAAGTCTCAAATTCCTCATAATTACCTTAAAGCCATTTTTTTTTTTTTCAGAAAAATGTCACAAATAAAAGTGATAGAATTATATCTGGGCAGTTGGTATTCTAACTTTAATGAAAATCTTTATAGTCACTTTAGAGAAAATTTTCAAAAAATTCAAAAACCTATTATGTAAAATCGCACTCCCGTTTTCTTCAATGTGGATTTCTTTGTATTGAAGTGGTACTTCACCATCAACGAAACGGTTTTAGGTCATAATAGAACAGAAATCGAACAAGTATAATTGTCAGTGACAATATATCAGCTGAAATCTAGCGAAGGATACTTTGGCCAATAGATGCTTCCATGGATTCAGGCAGCATTTGAGAAGTCGTCGTATATCCAAAGAAACTAAATCTAGATTGTACAAGACCTTAATTTATCGGGACTTAATCTACAGCTCCGAAACCTGGACGATTTCAAATGAGAGGCCCCCAAATCTTTGAAAGAAAGATTCTCCGGCAAATTTTTGGCCCAGTTCGTGCTGGAGAGGAATGGAGGCGCCGAACGAACCAGGAGCTATATGAACTATTTAGATACATAGACGTCATTAAATTTATTAAACGGTGAAGACTTCGGTGTGCTGGGCATGTGACACGGAAGGAGGATGGTGAGGTTCCAAAGAGGGCAGCAGATGCTCAGCTGCATGAGATGAGAAGATTGGGAAGACCCAAATTGCGATGGCTCGATAATGTAGCAAATGACGCCAGGTGCCTATTAGGAACCCGCAATAGGAGAGCAGTCGCACTAGACAGACTTGAATGGCAGAGACTAATTGAGGAGGACAAGACTCAAACTGAGTTGTGGAGCCACTGGAAGAAGAGGAAGAAGTGGTACTTTAAAGGAAAGCCTAACGCTATTGTTCTCCCGGAACCCCAAAAAAATCAATTTTCCCAGGAAACTGTTTCAAATAAAAGTGATAGGCAGACTGACTATATCTGCTGATAGTACACGAAATTTAAAAGAAAATCGTTGGAGTCGTTGTAAACAAAATCGCAAAAAATGAAAAAAAAAAAATCGGTAAAGTCGTACTTCTGGTTGAGGGATTTTGCCAGAAACCTTCATGTCAGATGCGGTGGTAGTACTAACATGGAATACCAAACTTGAGCTTCCAGTTAATATGCGATGTGTGATACTACTTTTAAAGAAAACCACAAAGGCCGTGCGCGAGAAAGTCGCAAAAATTGAAAAGACCTTTCAATGAACTCGCAGTTCTAGCTGACAGGACCTGAAAATTCTTCCATAGGACCTGATGTGATTCCTGCGCAGACTATCGCAGCTGAATTTACTGCGATTTTTCTTTTTGAGTGATTTTGTTCACTCTCCCGCTCACTGACCACACACACACACAACAACACCACACACACACACACACACACACACACCACAACATAGCTAATATATAATTATATATGATATATATATATGCGCACTCGCACGAGAAAGATTGTTAAAAACATGTTCTCATACATAAAACAAGTATTTCGGTGAAAACTCAATTTGGAAAATTAGTCTCGATCGCAATACCTTATAGCAGTAAGCAGATTACCTCAGAATCTTTATCTTGAAGCTGGGCCACTTTTGTAATTCTCCTATTTCGTTGCGGTTAAACTCGAATGCAGGGGCAATATTTAATCGGAATACCAAGTTTGAGCTTCCCAAGATTTTTCGTTTTTGAAACATTTGCTTCACACAAAAACAAATATTCACAAAAGTTCGTTAAAAATACTTTTTCTGTTTATAACCTTACAAAATTTATTTCCGGTAAAAACACAATTCCGCAAATCTGCACGATGCAATAATTCCTCTTACCAACAATAGAAGAAAGTAAAAATGAAATGAAAAAGCTATACCTATTTTCATCGGTAAATCTAAGGCTAACTCTTTCGCATCCATCTGGAGGTTCACGTTCCAGAAACCTATTGATTCTAGGGGACGTTCCCAACTGCCTGCCTTCAGTCTCTGGTGATGAATCTTCTGAAACACCTGGAGAAATGAGATTATATTGAATGATTGTATAAAATTGCATTAATAAGTATTTATTAAAAAAGCAAATCATTATAAATACCTTGTAAATCGCTGGATGGTCTTGAATCACTTCGATTTGTAACTGCAGAACCTGCTGGAGAACCGGAATCACGTGAAGGTGGTCCTATTTTCAGAAGATCAACAATAAATAAAATTTGCTCTCAAAATGTATCAGCATTATACAACATTTAACATGTTGGAATAATTATTTACAGATATTTTCATTCTGTCTAATTATATTACCTGAAGAATGTGCACTATTTGTAGAAGTATAGGCAGGTGTTTGTGTATTAACAGACCTTGTCTGACGTAATAGATCGGCCACCGGTGCACGATGTCCTTCAGGTGTACTCTCGCAACAGCCCTTTAAATAAAATAAATTATGTAAGGAGGCCACACCCGAAATTGTATTTTTTGGAAATTTCAACACAGCCAGACACTGAGAGAGATTACCATACATCACAGCCCACTTTGGAGCACGTCTAGAACAATCTGCAACAACTTGCAATGTAAAAATAACATTGGTAACCTATAAATAAACTGAAACTTGAAAACAAGATAAAGTATTCACAGTAAGAACAAAACTAATATTCAGGGTGAGATAACTTTCGGACTTCCCACCTTACTGCTTTGTGAGGGTCTTCATTAAAAGCGATGGTGTCACTAAAGTTCTTCCTAATCAAGTGATGGAAGTGCTATTGAAGCACTTCCACTTGTTTGAGGGGACCATGAAGACGGCAAGTCATGGGACAAGTTAGAAGCAGGCGAAGAACCACTCCCCGTACATCAAAAAGGTTTGCATCAATTCGCGCAGGTGTTAGCTAGGCACAGATTTCCTCGCGGATATGATCGTCCGTCAAACTTTTTTTCTAATGCCTGCGTCATTGGCGCTCTGCCGTTAGACGCCTTGCAGCCCAATATAGTTTCGCTCTCGCTAAAAGAACTAGTCATTAAAACATATATATTATAATTAATTTACTATCTCTACAACTTGTTACGTTGTAAAACCTCAAATCCGCTGTATCTGGGATTTGTTTTGACATTGTTTTCACGTATTTCCGCAGATGTCTAATTAGAGTTGAATAATGTTACTTTCTCCCACTATTAAGAGAAATTAGTGTGTAACACACTTAGGTATGAAAGCTGAACTTTCTTCCCTAAATTTAATGTAATAATAATCACATTATTAACGACTCCAGAAAAATGTATTTTCTGCACAAATTACTAAATAAAGTAGAGCGCACAGTATCGATATCTACGCACTGCTAGAGGGTGCCATGTTTCCTCCTCACTTTTACTTCGTTTCAAATTTATTTAACGTTTTCCTCCTCCAAAAACGTAAATATCAAAAAGAAAATTCACTCTTGCTATAATTAATACGTCAGATGTACTAGCATTCTTTGAAGCTCATAGGAAATTAAATAAGTCGGGTCACTCAGAGTTTCAAATATTCCTGAAAACGTGAGTGTATTCGTGAAAACATCGAGCTCCTCAGAGCCATCACAAAACAGTGATTATTTCAAAATAATATGTCCTCCTTGAAAGAGCTTTTTCGTGGAAAATACTCTCAAATTAAAAATTCAAGCCTCATTTCACAGACTCAATTAAAAAGTCAAAAGTGGAAGTATAATGCTTTTTCAAAATGCATAGTTTAGTATAAAATCGTTTTGTTACAGTCTCAAAGTGATTTAACCTAAAATATTATAAAATATATACGTAAAAAAAAAATTATAGCAAACCTTAATATGTTGCCTATCCAGATGCCTACCAGCAACGGATGACCTCAGAACGAGCCTCTCAATTTCTTGATTCAAACCTTCTATACTACCGCCTTTGGTTGCTGTAGTTACGATATGTCCGCCGGTATGTTGTTGATCGCCTAACATAATATTGTCATGATTGTTGCCGATTGACGATTCGGCCGAACAACTAGCTCCATAGCCTCCTAAATTATTGCTTCCTAACGCTCCTCCGCCAGATAACAGTGATAGTACACTTCTATCTCTGTTGGATGCAGCTGCTTCTTTGGTCCTCTGTAATCTATATAATATATTAGATATTACTGAAAAATTGGAGGTCTTATTTAAAAAAAACAATACTTCCTCTTACTAGGAGTAAGAGAAAGTAAAAAAGATAAGTTTAGTAAAAAAAATCTAGGCACTTTTACATAAGTTTGTTTTTTATTCTCCTAATCGGGACCCAGCTAATAATGGAGTTCACTATGCAACCCAGTTTCATCTCATATTAGCTTTGTTTCATTAATACCAGGTTTGAGGCAAAAGATAGGACCGAGGTATAAACCTTAGGAATCGTCTACGCGCAAAAGATCCCATTCTCAGTGAAGTTATTGTGCAACGGAGTTTCATTCTTTTTTTTAGCCTCGACGTTGATCTTGCACAAGAACCATATTGTGTAAATGCTTCCTTTGAAGACAATGCTCGGTAGCCATTGTAGTGGTCCTCTATAGTTCAAAGCGCAACATCATACTAGACTTTTTAGATAGTAAAGACTGTGCTTTCTTGGGAGACACTTTCTAATATTCTCAAGTTTGTTTACAAAAACATCAAGCCTTAGCCAATCTTTACTATCTACCACTTAATACCTATTATTAGAATTTTCTCTTTGATCTGCTCGGATAAGATTTTTTTTTTTAATAAATGTTTAAAATAAATATGTCAAATGTGGAAATTAGGCTGGGTTATTATGGGAATTTAAGGTAAAAAAAAGAAAAAAAGAGATCTAATGCCTATTGCAACTATGCCTCTTTCACCTTCTTCTTTCTTCCAGGCTTTGGCCTTGTTTAGTCCGACTTTGCCAGACCTCTGGTCTGAAACATTTTTTTCCACTGACTAACCTCCCATCTTCAGAATGGTCTCACCCTGCTGCTGCCACATAGACTTTTGACTCACCTTTTTAAATTAATTTAGTATGCAATACATACCTATGTCTTATAAATTTCTCCAATTTATCCTCATTAGTACCCGAAAAAACGTCTTGGTGAGCTCTGACATAATTTTTTCTTGTCTGGTCCCCAATCCAATCTTCTGTCTAATTTGGGTGGAAACAAAATATATTATTAGATACATAATTTCAGCAACATTTTTCCTTAGGGCGAGGAGATTATCATCCACGTACGTTTTCTCTCGACTCTCTCTTAAAAATATTACGCATTCTGAGGAATGCTTTGCAAGATCATTAAAAGGCTCAAACCCACACATCTAAGGCTCTAAACCTGTTGAAGAGCCAAGGCTTGCGGAGGGTGATTATTTTTTTCTTGGCACCCTATACCTGACATTCGCACCATGCATCTAATTTGTAGCTCCCCAGTTTTACTTAAATGCTCACAAGAAAAAAGAAAAAAAATCTGGAGAAAACACTCACACATACTTCTCTTAAATCCTATTAATCAATATATAAATTGACAAATTTTACATATCTGTCCTAACATAAATTCAAAGGTGGTAACTACCTACTTAACTTGGGTACGGCGCACCAAAAACAGCCAACTAACTGCATATTACTACATTTGAAATTTAACACCATAATTTCCGCACAACTATTCAAAATCAACTTCTTTTTTTTTTAAATTTTTCAAATAAAAGTGATACGTTTATACTTTTGTGAAACGTTGATACGTTTTGTACAGCTAGCATACCAAGTTTAAAGGAAATCATTATAGACGTTTTCGGAAAAAGTACAAAAAATCAAAAACCTACCTTGTAAGGTAGCAATTCCGGTTGACCACTTTTTCTTCAAATTTGGAATTCTGGCAATGCTTTTAATGAATATTAATATTAATATTATATAGCTGGCAGAACCATACATTGTATTGAAGTGGTACTTTATAGGGAAGTTTAATCTTAGTGTTCCTCCAAAACGCCCCACAAAATCAATTTTCCCGAGAAAATGTTTCAAATAAAAGTGCTAGGACTTATTTGTGTAGATGGTATGCAAAATTTAAGAAAATCGTTGGAGCCATTTACGAGAAAATTGCGAAAAAGTGAAGAAAAAACTTTCAGTAATGCTGCACTTCCGGTTGATGGATTTTGCCTGAAATGTTTGGGCCTAATGCGGAGGTATCATCTAAAAGGCGAAATATCAAATTTGAGCTTCCTGCAACTTTTCGTTGTTGAGATACTCTGTTGAAAGACACACACACACACATACATATATATATAAAGTAAAGTAATGCCTATTTTTTCAGGCGGGCTTAACGTCCAACTACTATATATATATATATAATTCGCTAAAAATATTTTTTTCGTACTCAGATGACCTCAAAATATATATTTCCGGTGAAAACTCAATTTTGAAAGTTCGACACATTCGCGATACTTCCCCTTACTATAGAAGTAAGACTAAGTAAACATGTTTCAAACAAAAAGTGCTAGGTTTTCAGTAAGTTAATATAACAAGTTCATGGAAAAAATTTGGATCCATTTTCAAGAAAATAGCAAATACTTGGAATTTTCTATCCTGTTAAATTACAATTCCGTTCTAACTTTATATTTAAAAAAAAAAAATATTCTCTTCTGTAATTGACAATAGTAGAAGGAGTTTTTAAAAGAGCATTTAACCTAACGTGTGTAACCCCAAGGTGCACAACATTGCAGAGAAAGGTTTACAATAAAATAGCAGATATAGATTTGCTTAATTATAATCAATATATGTATACTTAGTCTCTTTCAATATCAAATTTGAGCTTCTTACTCCTCAAGTTCTCGCTCAACTTTTTGAGATACTACTTTGTTGCCGAACATACATACATTTCCAAAAACTTTTTTTTTCCTCAGGAAACTTAAACCAGTGAAACTCAATAATTTAAAAATCTGACAGGATTGCAGTTTGGGATTCAACAACTTAGAAAAATATCCATATTTGTTAATAAATAGATATTATCGTAAGATTAGAAAAGCTCATCTAGCAATCAGGTGATTTAAAACAACACGCGTACATTTCAAACTATCTGTTCATTAGATGCATCATAATGCAACCTTACTAGCAGCCTAAGTACATATTCGTTCATAAACACTATCTTACACATAGTTTGTTTTCAAACTGCATGCTTAGCAAAACATGGCTCAGCTTGGCGCATGGTTGGAAAATGTACGTTCAAAACTTAAACAAACAAAAAAAGTAGGTCACTTAATATGGATATCTTTAAAACTGAGGTCACCTTAATTCAGAGAACGTATTAATAACAGACACCCACTTATACCACATCACCTCGATGTTTAATAGTTTCTCAATATTTATTTATTTTTCAAACTTAATAAATAATTATCCAACATGGTAATAATATTTTTGGTACTTTGTAAGAGAAAATACTACAATAGTGCAAATTTTTGTGTATGTATGTGAATATCATCATAGCTCAAAAAAATATAATCATAGTAAGTTCAAACTTGATATTCCGATTAGGTATCACCATGGGATCCGACAGTAGGTCATCTGTCAAAATTCCTCAATCGGAAGTACCACTCTACTGAATGTTTTTTTTTATTTTCTTGCGACTTTCTCAAAAATGGCTCGGACGATTTTCTTCAAACTTGGTATATCAATTGCAACAAAAATCTACAACTTTTATTTAAAACATTTCTCTGGAAAAATTCATTTAAGGGACTTTTCGAGGAGGGGTGTGGTTAGGTTTTCCTCTGAAGTGCTATTTAAGTTCACTATACAATTCTCTCATCGAAATAAAATTAATTAGAGTTAAATGTGATACTGAAATTTCGAGTTTGAAGAAAATCGAATGACCGAAAGTGCGTTTTTACTGAAATCTATTTTTCAGTTTTCTGCTATTTTCTCTACAACGGCTCCAACGATTTTCTTTAAACTAGAAATGTAAACTACAGATATAAAGAAGTATATGTAGAGCTATAAAAAGCTACATTTCTCTACCAGGAAACATTTCTCCTGGTAAAATCATTTAGGGGGCTTTTGGAGGAGGGGGTGGGGTTATGTTTTTCTCTAAAGTGTTATCACAGTTAATTATACAAATCTACCATCCAAACAAAATTAATTAGAAATAAATAGATTGCCAAAATTCCAAATTTCAAGAAAATTAGTAAACCGGAAGTGCGTCTTTATTGAACAGATGTATCAGTTTTCTGCGATTTTCTCCATAAAAACACCGAGAAACTTAATTACATTTGGTATACCCACTATAAAATTTGTCAGTTACAATGGAAGTATCGCGATCGTTCAAATTTTCTAAATTCATATTCACCGGAAGTACACGGCTATTGAAGACCTCAACATTTTTGTGTGAACACAAAATATCGCAAAAACAAAAAACATAGGATTCTCAAAGTTGATAGTGGTTAGTTAACACCACTTTTGGTCAAAATCCATCATTTGGAAGTCCCATTTTATAGAGTTTTTTCCAGTTTCTGTAAAGTACAAGTTCATTACAACCTGTGGTACTATCACCTATATAATAAGAAGATACAATACATTTATTGCTAGAATCTGAAGAGGAATTGTTAACCGAAAATGCGAGATAACTGGAATAGTTGTTTTGATTCTTGGAACTTTTCTCTAAACGGCCACTGCTATTCTTCTTTAAAATTAGGTCATGTTTTTTATTTGAAACACTTTTTAGGAAACATTTTATTTCCAAAGGGGCTGAGGAATCTGTGAGGTTTAATTTCAAATGATATATTGGTTTGTTCAAACTCGCTCTCTTAATGTTGTTCAACATTATTATCGCTCTCTTGTTGACTTGGTTGAAATTATTTCAATATTTCCTGCTTGGGTGTATCCCCACCAACTCTGTATTTATGTTAAGAGCAAAATAAGAATGATCCAAGTTTAAGAAAATGTGTCAATTTTATTATTGTATTAAACTGTATTTAAAGAGAAAGTCTTGTGAGTGTGTCACACCAGATTTATCAAACTTTAAACTGCCATTGAAAGTTGTTGCTGAGGGACGAATGACACAAGTATATTGTAGTTCACATTCAGTTAGTCCCTAAACAGTTCCTTAAAAACAAAGTGTATAATCCCT